>JAFIRS010005374.1:0-58902 GCA_018342105.1 Gonioctena quinquepunctata | reverse complement strand
ACTAAGAGACATTCTCGATGAAAAATCTTTAAGAACTTTATACTTTTCCCCCGTTCAATCATATGGTATATTAGCATGGGGATCAACAAATAGGACAATAATGAATAAAGTATCAATAACCCAAAAACGTCTACTGAAAATAATATACAATAAAAAACGAACTTACCCTTCAGATGAACTCCACCAACAAACGGAAATATTCGACCCAGTACAACTCTTTTTTCATCTCAGCAACATAAAGATCCACAAAACACAACATGAGCTACAAAAAATTAACCACAAATATAATACTAGAAATAAGGAAAATAAATACAAGATCCCTTTCACGAATAAAGCAATCGGCCAAAAAAGCCACAGATATATCAGCCAAAAACTTTATAACCAACTACCAGATAAACTTAAAAACAAGCAGAATACAAATATATTCAAGAGAGATCTGAAAAAATATATTATATCCAACCCCCGCACTGATATACATACTTTAGTATATAACTTTTAGATTTTATATCACATTATATGTCATTATTTGTTTTTTTATTCATATAACTTTTTGTAAATTATTATTGTTCTATATACATATGTCTTCAATAATCTTTTTATCAATCTTTTTATCAACATTACAAGTACCTTAGTACTACTGTCACACACAAGCTATGCTCTCGTGACCTAACTACGTTTATTTTTAATTATATATCACTCCTGCAGTGTAATGCATTTATATAGCACTCTTGCAGTGTAATGTACTTCACCTTCGAAATAAACTTCTTATTATTATTATTATAAATACAAATAGGGGAAAATAATGTACTGTACCTCAATAAACTGCTGTAAAACCTCGTGAATGCAGCTCAACACTTCTGGAACGAGCACTGAAATTGAGTTATGAGGAACTCAAAACAGGTAGGCCAAAGACTTGAAACTGTCTCCAGTTGCTAGATACAGTAAAGTAATTTATAGTTTTGGTTTACTTGGAATCGCCTCACGGAATTTGGTGTCTTTTTTCTAAATAAGCGGTGTCACTAACTCCAATAACTCTTTAAATTTAGGAACTGACATTCTCGAAATGTTCGCATAAGATGATGGATCTTTCAATTCTAGTTCCTTAAAAAGTCTTGCTGATGCCCCCAGATCGTTTTTCCTTAATATCCAGGATCTAACCCACCATCGCCTTCTTTCCGTTTTTACATCTGTTCACACAACTCTCTAACTCCAACATTCAACACACGTCTCAAAACGTCACGACTCACATCAATAGATGACATGTTGCACGCACACACACAATGTTTTCAAGTCATCAACAGCAACTGTACTAGCGGCTATTTACCTTATAATGTGAACCCTTCAGATCCGCTGGCTGATGGCGATATTCACCAGCAGCTGGTTAGTAGCAGCTGCTAAACAGCCTAGTCTGACCGCGGCTTCAAGCGTGTGGTTGAGCCCTTTGCTTCAGACATAGGTAAGGGCATTCAAAGATATCTGATACCAAGTGTTAATGATATTCATAAAGAAGAATATGAAGGCCTATGGAGATTTATGTGATTTAGCACTTGAAATCAATGGAAAATTGAGTGGAGAACAATGTCAAAATATTTTATTAGCCACAGTAAAACACAATAAATCGAAGGAATGGTCCAATCAGAGAGCTGGAACCATTACTGCCTTAAATTTCATGAGGGCCTGCAAAACTTCTCTTTCAAAACCTTCATTGTCCCTAATCAAAACTATTTGTTATCCTTTGGAATATCAATTCAAATCGAAGGCTACAGAATGGGGATTGCACTATGAAGATGATGCATTACAAGCATACAAACTTGAACAAATGGAGAATCATACAAATTTGAAAGTTCAAAAAGCTGGATTTTACGTTGATTCTGATGACAACTACCTTGGGGCTTCTCCAGATGCTATGGTATCCTGTGACTGCTGTGGCAATGGGTGTGTTGAGGTGAAGTGACCATATTTATTGAAAAATATGGAAATGGGATTTGGTCATGAAAAACTCAGCCTTAACATATGTTGGTAGTGAAGTTCTTTTAGACCGTGAACATGCTTATTACTATCAAACTCAGGTGCAAATAAAACTGACCAATTCGAAATACTGTGACTTTGTTATTTGGTCACCACAAAGTTTTTTTCATGAGATAATTTTTCGAGATGAAAATTTTTGGATAGTGAATTACCCAAAAGTGTAAGCCTTTCATAAAAGAGTTGTGCTTCCTGAACTTCTCGGAAAGTACTTCACCAAGGGTAGACATTTAAACCAAATATGGTGTTTTTGCAATGAAGCAGATGATGCCGGCATTATGTTGCAATGTAATAATGATAGCTGTGAAATTCAGTCAAATAAAAATAATATATACAAAAACTTCCTCAAAAAATGTGGTCCAGCTCAGTACCAATCGCATAATGCACATAAATGTTCTTTAACTATAGAACTTCATTCACAGTAACATTACATCAATTTATAAACAATACTAACACAATACGAAAAAAGTTATCTGAAAACCGATAAGTCAGATATACTTGTTTTTAGTTGGAGATATAAAATGAAATAGAATAATAAAGTACACGTATTATTAATATTAAAATGTATATAAAGAAAAGTATCAAAGTATTGAAATCGATATAATAATAAATATATACTAATTAAAATTGAGTAGATATATAAAATATGAGAAAGAAAGTATTCAAAATATATACAATAGTAATTGAAAATGAGTTTATATAAATATTTCAGAACTGTAAGTTATCTGAAAAACGATAAGTCAGATGTACTTGTTTTTAGTTGGAGTATAAAATGGAATAGAATCATAAAGTACACCTATTATTAATATTAAAATGTATATAAAGAAAAGTATCAAAGTATTGAAATCGATATAATAATGAATATATACTAATTAAAATTGAGTAGATATATAAAATATGAAAAAGAGAAGTATTCAAAATATATACAATAGTAATTGAAAATGAGTTTATATGAATATTTCAGAATTGTAAGTAGACAGTATAGCAAAAAATGAGTGAAAAATCAATACACTTTCAGTTCAGTTCACACGGAATAAAAAAATACTCGAGAGAATATAGGGTGAAATTTAGCATTGAATACATGATATTAACATAAAAGCCATGTGTTTGTTAACTGGGCCAGCATTCTAGAATTTCACCTGTTGACTTATTCACTCAACACATTTGTACAATGAATAGCTATATACAATGACGAGTGAAAAATAATTAGACAAAATAAAAAAGCAACAACTACATGAAAAGTTAAATAATGCACTGCTGACACATCCATAAGCTTTCTGGAATATCAGATAGCCCTACGCATTCTAAATGAAACCACTATTTTTCATTGTTAACTTATTTTTTCAAGGTAGGGTGAATAAACAGAAACAATATGACCTTATTTGGGTTTTATTAAATAAATGCATCTTTAAAAATGTTTGGACAAAAAAATATTTTATATATTAACAAAACTCGAATTCTAAAGAAAACGAGGAGAAACATAACAAAATGCCACATCAATATCTATAAATAACAGAATAGGAAACTCAGCAACTTAATGCCAGCGTTTTGGGTCTACTGATGATGGCACCCTTTTTTCTGACCTACATACCAATTGAATATACAAAATATATATTATTATTCAGCACTATGATCTGAAATTTGATTTTCCAATATGTTCTTCAATTCTAGTTGTACATAATTCAAGAAAATAATCCGTATATCACACAGTTGAAACAATAATGGGTATTGTAACTTAGATTTGGTTGGGAGGTCAGAAATAAAAGAACCACTATCGATCTATTCGCGTTTCGACTTTTATAAAATCATCCTCAGGGCAAAGAACAATAGGTTTCTTGTCGAAATAAAATATATATTGATAGGGACATTTACATATATTCTGAATTCCTCTTTCTTGTATAGATGCAATTTTTATGAGTGACTGACGGAAGGAGAAACCAACTCTCCTTCCGTCAGTAACTCATAAAAATTGGATTTATACAAGAAAGAGGAATTCAGAATATATGTAAATGTCCCTATCAATATATATTTTATTTTGACAAGAAACCTATTGTTCTTTGCCCTGAGGATGATTTTATAAAAGTCGAAAAGTCGGCAATAGATCGATAGTGGTTCTTGTTATTGCTGACCTTCTCCCAACCAAATCTAAATTACAATAACCAGTGAGATCACAAAACATCATACAGAATAATGAGTAAATACAAAACTAGACTAAGTACATACAATTGACAAAAACAATTTCATAATGAGATGCTAATATTTTTTAATTATATATTCAATATCTAGCTCGACAAAGTACTATTGGTGGGCAGATATTAATCAATCCACAACACACACAGTCACTATCTTATCCAAAAGCTGATCATCATCACCACAAACAAGAAGAGAAATTGGCACATTATCTTACAGAATTCTATATTTTTGACGAATGCGACCTTTCCTGTGGTGAAAGCAGGAATTTGTAATTCAGCTTTAAACAGTTTTATATAATCCTGTATCAAAAATCCCCTGTCTGCTAATATCACATTACCTAAAAATAATGGAAAATATAAAATAAATAAACTTACTGATGATACAGAAATTTGAAATTTATAACGATATGCTTGTCTAAAGCTCGACCTCCCCATGCTTCACTTATGAAATTGATTGTTCCTTGTGGTGTTATTCCAATAAGAAATGTCACTGTATGATGGTGTTTATAGTTCGACCAACACTGGGCACTTCTGAGTAAATTTGATGGTTTTTCAATAAATACTTCGAAGCAATCTATAATAACTGATATTTTGTCACCAAAACTATCAGTATAGCATGTGGGCAGTTTCCTTCAAAATTTCTCGACTTTGCCAGAAAATTAATTTCTCCAACCTGTCGTACAAAACAACAATGATATTCTTGAAGTATGATGATGCTGTAGTGGGACTGATACCAAAACGGTATGCTAAATCCTTGAAATCCAAATTCAGTCTCAACTTTATAAGCGTTAATAGCACCTGCTCAAAAATTGGTAAGATGAAATTATGATGCACAGGAATATAGTCTTTCAAGGATTCCACAAGTATTTGTAACTTGTTGAATGAATTCGAACCAGTACAATACTTTGTTTTTATATCATTGTCTTTCAAAAAATTATAACACATCTATACTTTTTGTATCCTTGCCCCCAATTTTTTAGTGGATTCTAGAGATATAATCATTTGTGTGAAATCTTCTGCTGTAATATTGGTCTGACAATGTTAATCATTCTCATTTGTTTGTGACTCCGATGACTCAACATCTTCGATCTCATCAGAAATTTTCTACGAAATCAACCAATACATTGATGAAACTAAACAAAATATAATATAACTGTACCTCAGATATATCTTCTACCATTTGTTTCCTTCTTTTCCTTGCTCTTCCTTCTCTGGCAGAAGTGATATGAGCTTTTTTACGAACTAATTCATCGTTTCCATAGCCCATCTCCAAAGAACCAGGCAGGGCTATTTTCGTCCTTCAACTCAGATGGTTTTCCTACAATATTATTATAAGCACTGATTATGAAAATCAAATGTTATCCCATGATTTTCTTACCAGACACAAAATGTTTACTGCACACTCTAGTGTATTTAAGTTTGACTTCTGTCAGATCTTTTCTTCTAATTCACGTCACGTCGCCATTTTGGTTGGTATAGGTCATGGCCCATTATCCAAACAAAGTGTTTGTTTACGGTGTTTTACATGTGATATTTGTTTGGTGGTGATTTCGAGAGCTATTTATATGTTTATAATCAAGTGATCATTACTGAAAGTAAGTCTTGTAAGCAGTATATGAAATTATTAGATGGTCAACATATATTTTAACAGTAGAGAACAGTGCATAACCTAACAAATCGCCTAGCAGTTAGGAGTTTGTATTTTATAAAAATGGTGATGAGTTGGGCTCCAGGATGTCACCATTATAACCAGAGAGAAATGTGCAAGTTTTTCAAGTTTCCGAAAAATCCTCAATTAAAGAAAAAGTGGATTTTGCTAGTGAGGTTAGTCTACCATGAAATTCTGGATAAATTCATGGAATGAAATAGTATTCTTATTTTTTAGAAGAGATATAGAACCTGGTCCAGGAGCTTTCTTGGGCAGCTGTCATTTTACTGATGGCAAGAGAGAAAATGGCCACCAGTTGTTTGAGCACAATCGAAAGAAACGCTTCAATTTCTCAACTCCTGAGAAGAGAAAGCGATCAGCGACAAACCAAAGATGATTTTATTCACTTTCAGAGACCTGGAACGGACTTATGATCAACCCCAACCCAGAACAACTAGAACCTCAGCCGTGTACTTCATACGAAGATTCCACCTCATTTGGTACAGATTTTGTAGAAGCTGAATATGTCCCAGAACCTGACCCTCAGCCTAGTACTTCACAAAATTTGGCTGGGTTCAGTACAGTTCTGGTAGAGGAGGCTAAGAACTATTTTTTACAACAGGAATTACTCCGAAAAGAAAATGAACTTGCAAATTTGAAAGAACGCATGTCTTTTGACCATATAAAAAACAGTGAGAGTTTGGTATTGTTATAAACAGGCCTGCCAAATGCAACAGTTTTTGAAAGCATATTGGAATTGTTGAGAGGTGTGGAATTCGAAAACTATTATAACTGGAAGGTGGAGAAGTTGAATCATGCAGACCAATTATTATTAACCCTCTTGAAGTTAAGACAAAATTTTCCCCAATTAGATTTGGCACAAAGATTCAATATTTCTCAAGCAAGTGTATCTAATATAATAATTACATAGGTACATGTGCTCCAAGAAGTTTTATTTAAAAAGTTGATGGTGTAATACAATCTTAGGAATCACCCAGTAAGAATATATCGACGGGTTCAATAGCAGATTCTCATACTCGGATCCGAAAGGTTCTCTTTCAAGAATCATAAACAGTTGGATTCAAGGGACTCAAACAATAACAGTTTTGAGAAACCTTGTCATCTGGAACGCAGGTTTGCTGTGCAAGCAGTCGAAAACGAAATTGTTAAGAACCAATGTCAACATCTGCTAACCGGTTGTTTGGGAAAAAATCTTGAAGGATAAATAAAAATTACAAGCGGTCCAAATCGGCCTAACGGGAAACACAGAGAGACAAACCCATTGTAAAATAATTCGCATTGTTTTCGTCACGCACCGAATGAACCTTCGAGATATGGGAATTTCGCTAAGAAATCTAGGTTCACTATCCGAAAGCGGGAAATTGTAACCAATTTTTATGCAACGGGAGAATTTGCTTGTTTTCGTTGGCGAAATTAATTAGCACCCACATGAACAATAATTTGTATGTAGATTAACGGCTTATTAGGCTGCAACGAGTTGGGGCGAGGTTTTTTTGATCATTTTCCTCCAAATGAAAACACGAAACTCTAGTTGTATAGGATGAATACTTTTAGCAGTATAAAGGAGAGAATAATTGTTAAAACCCACGTAAAGTAAAACTTAGAATTCCGTAGTTCAAAGTAGTACGGCTCAAATAACGGGGGGGGCGCCACCTCTGGGATGATGAAGATCAAGTAATAGCTCCACCCACGACTACACTCGGGAGTGGTCGACGGAGTCATAACAAATTTGTTTATGATTTTGCAAAATACCACCCCATGGTTAGGTAATTATGCCCAGTACGAATTAGTAAGAATAGAGGTTGAATTTATATTAATCACCGGTCAAAACTTTACTCCAGTGGGGGTTCTCAGGAAAACCTTGGTAGGGTAAATTTGACGTAGTAAATTCTCGCAGAAAAATAGTCAGTTGATATTTGATCGTGGCCCGGGTTGAACCAATTTACCAGAAATTTCATTCAAGTCAATAGTTCCTTTTTTTTCGGTTGAACTGGAAAAAAAACAAAAATCCATTAATTCCGTATCGAGATAAGGGCTTGCGTGCGAATTAGTGTTCAACTAGTCGGTTTCAGATAGCTACCAACTTTCGTGCAACAGAAACCGTGGAATTCTTTGTTCTAAGTAGAATTTTCCAACTGTTGAAGCAACTGAGCTTCGTATGGTTTAACTTCATAACCTATTGCTTACAGAGTATGATTCAATCAACTTAGTTTTGTTCACAAAGTTCACTCAATTTGTTTTTAATGTGTTAATTATTTCATCTAGTCTCCATTCCATTTAGCTCATTCACGTATTCATTTCATTCACAAAATCAATCTCCTAAATAAAAAGCCATCATCAGAATCAGTTCGTTTTCTTGGGAAATACTGAGAATTGGGAAAGTTACTGGCGACTACTGGTAAGACGTGGACGCCGAACACACAACGAGCATCCGTAGCCGCCTTGGCCCTTTGGAGAATATCAATTCGGTAAATTTCAAGATGTGTAATGGCACAGATTAATAATGGTGGTTAGTAGTTTTGACATCTTTCTTTTCAGGTATATATATAGTCTATTCCATGAAAATAACATTTTAATTTTGATAAAAATGTAAAAATCAAACAAGAAACAACTTTTTTATCCAAACACATGTGCCCATGCAGACTCATGAAATCAATGAAAAGTTTTTATTCTTTTCTAATATTTTCATTAATCCAGGTATACTTGATTTCAGATATAATTTATGGTCCTGCTACTCCATCACTATCCTCTTCTGTTGCATCACAAACTTATGCCGCATTGGACTCTGTCTCACCAAGGAAACAAAAGTTGAGATTAAAAATTGTTTCTTTGAAAAAAAAAAGTTCAGAGACAAAGGCTTGTGGAAAAAAGAAGTAGAGAAGAAAAGTGGACAATTGAAAATTTTCATAAAATGTGTAGAAATTTTTTTAATGAATCTTTCGCAGGAATAGTAATATTACAATCTATATTACAAAAAAAGAAAGCCAAATCGAGAAGATACTCAGATGAATACAAACGATTTGCCTTGACATTGAATTTTCTGTGACCTAAGGCATATGTTCTCATGGGAAAAATATTATGCCTTCCAACAAGACGATCTCTGCAAAAAATTACCGAAAATCTGGCATGTAGTCCTGGTTTAGAAAATCAAGTCGTATTTGAGACCCTTACATTGAAATTGGATAAAATGTTTGAAGAAGACAAACATTGTATTTCATGAGTATACGAAATGTCTATTAAATCTAATCTTTTCTATCATACTGGACAGGATGAGATAAGGATTATGTGATATAGGAAATAGTCGAAAAGAATCTAATGTTGCTGAAAATGCTCTTGTTGTCATGGCTCGAGGTCTGTATTCAAAATGGAAACAGCCTTTGGCATATTTTTTTGTTGGCTCTACTTTTGCTGCTGAAGATCTGTTACCTGTTATTTCAAAATGTATTATGAAATTATTTGATACTGGTTTGTATGTAGACTGCCTTGTTAGTGACATGGGTTCCAATTTCGTAGAACTGAGCAGACGTCTAGGAATAACACCTGAAAATCCCGTATTTGTGGTCGGAGATAAAGAAATTATATATTTATTTGATACCTGTCATTTGATCAAGGCAACAAGGAATAATTTAATCAACAATACTTTCTGTTTTGATGATAAAAAAACGTCATGGTTGTTCGTTGAGATGTTTCACAACGAGAAAAAAAAAGTTTTTATAGATCTGCTCCAAAGCTTACAGATTCGCATATCCATCCATCCAACTTTGAAAAAATGCGGGTTAAATTGGCCACTCAAGTCATTAGCCACTGTGTTTGTAGCGGTATGAATATGCTCTTGACTTTGGGTTTACTACCTGCTGATGCAATAGGCACAATTGAATTTTTAGAAAATTATTATAAACTTTTCATCATACTAAATTCATCCTGCTTGGGAAGTTTCAATAAATATAAAAATGCATTTGATAACAGCGACTACCAAAAAGAATATTTGAATGGGATGATCGAATTCATAAACAAAATTAATATTTTCAACAAAAAAGGTGAAAATGTAATAGGTAGATCAAGATCAAAGAAGTGCTGGATCAAAACCATGAATAGTATAAAAAAATATGGGAGAAATTATCAGATAGCGGCTTCAAATATTTACAAACTAGACGTGTTAATCAAGATTGTCTTGAGAATTCTTTCGGTAGCGTGAGACAACAAGGAGGAAACTGTATTAATCCTACTCCAATTTAGTTTCAAAGGGTTTTCAAAAATTGTTTTGCCAAAGTTATCTATCTACACTCAAATGACATGAATTGTAAAGATGATTTGGATGACCTACTTATGAATTTGAAATCGCAACATGTAACCAAAGTCTACAATTTTTCCGAGAATAAAATATCCAAGGCCATAACTCTTCCAGACTATGATTACCAAAAAGAAAATCTGATTTTTGAGAATACTTTCAATTATGTATGTGGATATTTGATTAAGAAAGCACTTAAAATCCATAACTGTGACATCTGCAACCAATATTCGAAAACAATGGAAGATTTGGATTTTGAACATTTGATGACATATTTTAAATCATATGATACCGAAAAAAGTATATTTGGAGGACTTCGTTCAAAGATCTTTGCGAAATTCCAGGAATTTCGAATTCTCTTTCGCAAACCATTTAAAATGTTCCTTTTGTTCATCCATGTTCCTCATTTCCTCATTCATATGTAATCAAGTTATTCATAAGATCACGTATATTCTATTCTATCAAATATGCCAACAGAAATTTAAAGAAAAAAAAACTAAAAAACAGCCAAGAAAAATTGGAATTTTGCTACATATATGATTGTTATCATTTTTATTCTGTGTAGAAGCATATTGAATAAATAAATACATGTTTATGATTTCTTGTTTCATTCGTGTTTTGATAATTACTGCCTGGATGTTTTTGGAAGATAACAAACACTATGTTTAAATGAAGGTAAATATTGAGTTAGTGCACTCCAATACCCTGAAACTAGATGTTACAAGTTTTTTATGTGTTTTTGCCTTCTGAATACGAATCTGATAAACGCGCCGTTTCTGAGTTAGAGGCTTTTTTGATTTTGGATTCCATATTCTCATGCACCGTTTTCTTGCCCAAAAATCACAAACACTAAATCACCCATTTCCGTACAAAATATAGCCTTTCTATCGAAAAAATTATCCTTCTTCAATAGGTACACATATAATCTAACCTCTCATCACCAACAAATGAACAAACAAACTAACCTCAATCTGAGTCAGGTGTGAGTAAGGATGTAGTGTTGAAGAAGGACGATTTATTCAATAGAAACGGATACTTTGTACAAAATTGTGCCGGAAATGGGTGATTTATTGTTTGTAGTTTATGCTGATAGAAAGAGTTATTTTTGGGCGAGAAAACGGTACTTGAGAATGTGGTATCCAAAACCAAAAAAAGCCTTCAACTTAGAAACGGTATGAGGCCGCCACATTCTTTCGGATTCGTGTTCAAGATTCAAAAACACGTAAGAAAAGTAGTTTCCAGGCGTTGGAGTGCACTAACTCAATATTTACCTAACCCAATCTAACCTAAATTTATATTAATCTCATCGTTCACAGATTCACATTATATATATATATATATATTTATATATATATATATATATATATATAATTAGTTGTTCATTTTCTTGAACCACTGTATATGTTTTTTTGTTTTTCAAAACAAATATATATATATATATATATATATATATATATATATATATATATATATATATATATATATTTTTTATAATATATATATATATATATATATATATAATTTATATTTTTTTTAAAAAAAAAAATTTAAAAAAAAAAAAAAAAATTTAATATATATATATATATAATTTTTTTATGTTTTATTTCCTTTATAAAGCCTTTGGATAATATTGATAGGTAAAAATATGCGAATACTATAATGCAATCATTTTCTTGCATTTTCAAAAATGATTACAACCTATAATTGTTTAAAATATAACAAAAAGTCTGGATTTACAAAATTATTCTGGATTAAATGTGATCAACAAAACTATAAGGTTGAAACATACAGTATATGAAATTGTAACTAATTAAAAGTAGCCAATAGGAGAACAAGAAACTTCTTGATGACAATAGCCAATCAGGGAACAGAGATGGTGAGATGAAAGATTTGAAATTGTGGAAAAGTAAGAACAGAGAAATGTCAAAAATAATTATCATCAAATATTGTATTCAGTTTATAAGAAACGTAAAATATATTAGTTAATAAGTTTTCTCAAATAACACCAAAATAGTGAAAGTTCGACAAGAAAGTGCGCGATTTTGAAAATTCAAATAAAAATGACAAAACGGAAATGGTATCCAGGTGAAAAAAAAACAAAGCGATAGAGAGATTGAAAAAAATTTGAGAACGAAGCCAGGTACTTAATTTGAGAAAAAAGGAAATTGAATATTTTCACGAATGACGAAGTAGTTTGCCAAAAATAACAAACCAATTCAACTCCTGGATAATTTCGACACAAAATAAATAGCATAAAAGAAGATTACCTTTTTGGACTCCACATAAAAAATTGTCCAAGCTGATTTCGGGGATTTCGGATGGTTCCTTTGCAAATGGAGAGTTCCTGAGAGGAGTGGATGAAGCAGGATTTCAGATTATTGGCAGGTATTGCATCAGCGACAGTTCCAGCTCAAGGTATAAACTTTTTTAGTGCACATCACAAACTGAATCACTTTACAACGTAACTTGTATCTGAAGAACTCTATTTTATTTTGGTATTGAACTATAAAATAATTCTTCCAAGTCAAAAGAACAAAGTGAGGTTATATACAATATCCAACACTGTTTCTTATTATTCTATGAAAATTTGTCAATTGCTTATAATTATAAGTTATTCATCGCAGGCCAGGTTAATATAAGTTTTCCCCAATGAAGGAAATAATTGTTTATGATAATTTCTAGTTTATTTTCCACAATGATGATCATATGATAAACACTGAACTGAAATAGTTCGAATGACATCAAGACAAGGCAGTGGCTCTATTGTCAGTTCCGACTCTTGAGGCGAAGGCGTGGTAAGAAAGGGTAATAACAATTGGCAGCAACGTGGCGAGAAAACAGTGACGTTAGCTATTATTATTATTATTTCATAACAATTTGGCAAAATTCAGTAATTGATATTTCATAACAATTAGGGTTCTCAACGTGGAGCTGAATAGCTAAAATAAGAATTAGAAATGAACCAAAATTGAAAACAAAAAAAATATTTTCAAAGTCAAATAATATTATACAGGGAAAATAAAAGTTGACAATTTAAAATATTTTTCATTATCATTACATTACAATTGGTTTCCAAAGTAAGGGCAAAAATAACAGCAATTCATATATACAAATATGGATCAGCAAATTATTTTTCTTAAGGAAGAAAACAATAATTCATAAAAATGAGCAATAAAAAATAATATTCTCAAACGTATGCCCTAACATAGTATATTTATACTAATAAGAAAAGCAATGACTCCAATAATTCCAATTTTCTTATATCCGAAAAAATATTTCACTCCAGAATCCATATGCAGTTTATAATGATTCCCATTGTGATTATTCTGGAAGAAGTTGGAGATGTCATTAAATTGATGGAATTCACAAACGAATCCCGTTTTTTTTAGTAAAGTTGCACTGAGTCTTTTTCTTGTGAAGTGGGATTCAAGGTTTCTAATTTCTGACCCTAGAACATCAAAGTGCCGACGCAATCTTTCGCTTCTGTGTGGGTATATATTCTGTGCTCTGACTCTCTGCTCTAAGGATATCAGTAACTAATATTCCAACACCGGACGTCTACGAAAATATGGAAGTTGGCTGAGTACCTAATATAGACAAAAACCATGAGATTTCAAAAGACCATACCCAGCGAGCACAAAAACATCTCAGAGATATCGCACCCGGCATTTTGTGTTGGGTTGGATTGTTCATCAATTCGTTCATATTATGCAGAACATGGTCATTTATTATTGAAAGGTAGTTGTATATCAAGAACACTGTTATATTGTTACACTCATAGCTTCAGTGTCAACTACCATCATAATGAGGCTTTTTCATTGATGTGATAAAGTCAAGTTTGAAAAAGAAAGATGCATTATTTTTGGTCACCTCAAGCAGTTCGTGAACCAACCTAGGTACTTCTCAACTTTCATCATTTTCATGATACTGATGATGTGCATTCTTCGGGGCATGTTCAATCTTTATCCTTCAAATGTTGATCCCTATGAAGAGATAAGTGAAAAAACATTGCTTTATTGACTTACATAGTCATGAGCAGGAAAGAGTCACAGAGTGAAATCTCAATTTATATCCTATATTTATTTTATATGAATAAAAATCATAGAAATAAGAATAGTGTGATCTTTTCATATCACTCCTGTACATATGACATTAGACGAGCCATATTCCATGGTAAAGGTTTGATTTGATTAAAACAATTTTATTTTTCAAAAATTGGCTCTGTTTTAGACTAACAATATTTATTGAATCCTGTTGAATAGTGCACAGCAAAAAGGGCTCATTTGATTATTATGTTTATTTAGATATGGCTGGAAATGATTTATTATATTGAAATAAAAATATTACGAGTACATTCGGGAAAAGCAATTTCATAAAAACTTGAATAGTTCTTTCCACTCTTATATTTATTTCAATGTAATGAATGATCATTTACAACAATTAAACCATTTTTTCTGTTTGATACCTCTATCTCTTTCGCTTCTTAAGATCATCATGAGTTTGGTTTATAGAATCTATTGAAGAGCTCACGGAATTCATTGAAAATCGAAGAGTGCGAATGTTGAATAAACAATTACTGGAGAGTGGGGATGATAGCTCCGAGGAAATGATCCCTACGTTGCCATCAAAAATAGGCACCTCTCGAAAGTCTAAGAATTCAAAGAAGATTGTAAGTACTCAGCACAATATTGTCTTCAGATTTACATTTGATTATCTAATTTCGAATTTAAGTTTATTTTATTCCATAACATTAGAATAATATGCAGGGCGATTCATGGAATCCTTCCATTAGAAGTACCATATGCACGAGTTTCCTGTAATATTTCCAATTCTACTGCCGAAAGTGTCGAAAGTCTATATCCATTTTTCTTTCTCAAACAAATCAATTTTTTTCTCACATGGTTTGAAGGGCCTTCAAGGGCTCAGATATATTTCTGTTTATAGTTAATCAGTCTGTATGTACCTAAATAATCTCTTAAAAAATCCTCTTACAAGAAAATCTTTGCATTATTTTCTCCAAATGATTACAGGCCATTGAGAATTCAAAAAAGCACCATGAAGTAGAAATTATCAATATATTTAAAGAAGGCAATGAAAAGAGTGAGGAGAATTTGAAAGAAATAGACCCAAAGCAATCGTCTGAAAAATGTTTAAATGATGATATAATAACAAATTTGAAGAAGAAGAATAATGAATTATTAAGAAAGAATAAAATTCTGGAAGAATTGAATATCTCCTTACAGAAGGAGGATATAGATAAAATGAGAGGTATGTAATTCAAGTTTAATTCTAGTTTAGTAGTTGTGTGTATTGAAGTATGTCCTTTAATCTTTCATAAACATATTAATTGAGATATAGGATCCCGCAACTTGCGAGTATTCTAGTGCATATGAATAAATGTTAAACTCTGGGATTCTGAAAACTGAAAAAGCAACAAAATATTCTCGAAAATAATATAAATGATAAAATTGTTATCTATACCTGGATAAGGATGCTCAATATACAGGGTGTAACTGAATAAGTGTAAAACATTTAAGGAGGTGATTCCTCATCGAAAAAAAGATAGGATCTTTCATATAAAGAAACTTCATTGGAGCATCCCTTGTTAAGATACAGCCCCTTAAAGGGGGTACATAAAATTTGTATAACAATTTTTTTCACAAGCACTGAAAAAGTTACAATATTGAAATTAACCTGACGTTTTGTACTACCAAAAAGACACTTAGCCAGTAATTTATTTGGTTTACCCCATGGTTGTAAGGGGTGAAAAACGCAACCCCTAAAATTTATTTCCAATGTAACTTTTTGTCTTATTATTTGTTTACCATTTAGCCTGTTTCATTCTAAACAAAAAATGTCTCTTGGGTTTTTTGCCCAAAATAAACCAGTAAGCAGCAAAACATTATTTTACGAACAACTACAGAGATACATCGTCATAAATGCGAAAATACGAAACTAATCTATCTAGTAGGTCGCTATTAGCGATAGTGACAATTAAATTGGTATGACGCTGTCAGTTTGGGAATTTTCGAAATTGAATTAATACTAATTGTGTGTTGTTGTTCTGTTCTTAATTTGTTACTTTAATAATTCACTTGTTAATAAAATGGCATACACAAATGAGGAAATGGCTGATATGCATCACGTTTACGGTCTGTCGCAGGGGAATGGGTTAGAAGCTTCTAGAAGATATGCTGAAATGTATCCTCAACGGCAGCATCCTCCACATAGAATATTTGCTCGACTTCATCAACGATTACGAGAATATGGTTCATTCGACAAAAGAACGCAGGATTGTGGTCGCCATCGATAAATACGAACACCACATCTTGAGGAAGCAGTACTTAATTTGATTGAAGAACAACCTACTACCAGTACTAGAAAGATTGCTTTCCAGCTAAATGTTGATCATATGACGGTATTTCGAATTTTAAAGGAACAACTCTTATACCCTTACCATCTGCAACGAGTACAGGCACTGTTACCGCGAGACTTTCCGAACCGTCTTGAATTTTGCAATTGGATGCTGGAAATGATTAGAAGAAATTGTGACTTTCTGAAGACGATAGAATTCACAGACGAATGTAGTTTTTCTCGGGACAAGATTATTAATTTTCATAATTACCACATATGGGCTGATGAAAACCCTCACGCTATTGTCGAAACTAGCCATCAAGAACAGTTTTCTCTTAACGTGTGGCTCGGAGTTATTGGGGATGATTTAATTGGGCCTCATTTTCTACCTCCTCGATTACATGGTGAGGCATACGTTCAATTTTTAAGAGAAGTGCATCCAGTACTGCTGGAGGAAGTTCCTTTGGGCGTCAGAAGGGATATGTTTTTTATGCATGATGGGGCTCCCGCCCATTTTAGTCAAGTAGCACGTCAGAATTCAACTGAAACATATGCAAATCAGTGGATAGGTCGAGGAGGACCACATAAATGGCCCGCTCGATCCCCGGATCTCAATCCTCTCGATTTCTCTATTTGGGGCCATTCACAGCTTTTGGTGTATCGTACTCCTGTTCGCGATGTAGAGGACTTAAGAAACCGCATCATCGATGCGTGCAGGGTAATCAGAGAGACTCCAGGAATATTTGAGCGAATACGTGGCTCAATGCGCCGACGTCTAGACGCATGCGTAATGTTTGAAGGTAGACATATTGAACATTCACTATGATTTCTACATGTTGTGTGTTTTGTTATTAATAACTTAGTTTTGTTTATTACCCTTTAATCGTTTAATGCAGGTACTAACTACAAAATAACAATAAATCCAGTTCGCATTTATGACGATGTATCTCTGTAGTTGTTCGTAAAATAATGTTCTGCTGCTTACTGGTTTATTTTGGGCAAAAAACCCAAGAGACATTTTTTGTTTAGAATGAAACAGGCTAAATGGTAAACAAATAATAAGACAAAAAGTTACATTGGAAATAAATTTTAGGGGTTGCGTTTTTCACCCCTTACAACCATGGGGTAAACCAAATAAATTACTGGCTAAGTGTCTTTTTGGTAGTACAAAACGTCAGGTTAATTTCAATATTGTAACTTTTTCAGTGCTTGTGAAAAAAATTGTTATACAAATTTTATGTACCCCCTTTAAGGGGCTGTATCTTAACAAGGGATGCTCCAATGAAGTTTCTTTATATGAAAGATCCTATCTTTTTTTCGATGAGGAATCACCTCCTTAAATGTTTTACACTTATTCAGTTACACCCTGTATAAAGTTCTGGAACTTATTTGGAACCTTTTTATTTTTATCCAATTATTTCACAGAAAAAAAATTTCAACTATTGTTCAAAAATAGTTTTTGACTCCACCACCAAATCTGCAATGAGTCAATAAATAAAAACTATCACAGAATAATTATTACAAATGATCATAAAAATACAAATGCAAATTACCCACTTTATATAAATTTGATTGGTTCTTCAGGAAGCAGGCACCAGAAAATGGTTGCATCATGAACAAGTAAAATGGCTCCCTGGCATATTGAAAGCAGTTTGATCTTTAAATAAAGATTCATAGAACAGAACGGCAGAAATAGAATGTTCTCTAGAATAATAGCGCATGAAACTTATTTTTGCAGTATATCACAATACCTGTTCAATTTAATTCAAATTTCACTTGTTATTTCAATTACTTGGGTATGATAGTGCAACACATATTTTTTCCCTCAATTTTTCTTTGTTTATTCAAATATATTTTTAGGTATATTCATTAATCCTTTTGAGTGGTAGTATTGTGGTATTATTTATGATTTATTTTTTGAAAATATACTTATTATGTACTCATTTTTACATATTTGAAAATTACACCTCTCACTGCTGATCCAGATCTGATACGTGATATGCCTAAGGTTGGGCAAGTTATTAATGATGATGTATAAAAATAGTACACATTTTTGGCTTACTTTTATAAATATAGACAACCTTTATCTAGCAATTTTTAACTAATTTACAATAATTGAATAATGAATTTTTCTTATTTTAAAATATAACATTTGCGGGTTCATCAAATGCATTTTTACATTTTTCTCAATAGTTATTATAATACAAGTTTCAGTTGAAGTTTCATAAATGCCACTTTATTCTCCAGTAGCAAATTAGTAGAGCAATACTGTTTAAAATACGAGGGTCTAGAATAGTTTATGAGGAAGAATCATACTATGCTTTTTTACGATCTTGAAAATTTATATTATATCTATAACAATCTCAAATGACCCAATAGTCGAAAGTCGAAGTTGACAGTCATCAGATTTTATATAAAAACATTTTGTAATGAACAAATGTGTTCTAAATATTTCTTGAATTTCTAGGTGAACATTGGACAAGGTTTTTTTCTAAAAAAAGGAACTTATAATTCATGTTTTGTGTCAGCAAGGTCCGGGGCACAATTTGTGAAAAATATTGCTGTTGCCTTATATGGAATTGATGTTCTTAGGAATTCTTCTGTTACTGGAAAAGTCAGTAACAGAATCAAAACAAAGGATTTTTTTTAAATTGAAGTCATCAGGGTATGATTTCAACACCTCCGACGGCAAGTAAGGAAAAATAGTTTTCTGCTATCTCGTAAGCCATGCAAATACTACACAAAATTTTCTACCGATGGTATGTTTTTTTTTTTTAAATTAAAGTCATCAGGGGATGATTTCAACCCCTCCGAAGCAAGTAAGGAATAATAGTTTTCTGCAATCTCATGAGTCATGCAAATTCTAAATAAAAACTAACACAACATTTTTCAACGAAGATATGTATTTTTTTTTTAAAATTTGAGTCATTAGGGGATGATTTTAACCCCTCAAGTAAGGAATAATAGTTTTCTGAAATTTCGTAAGTCGTGCAAATACTACCTCTCTATATGAAAATCATAGTTACCCAAATTTTCCACCGATGGTATGGGTTTTTTTTAATTAAAGTCATCAGGGGATGATTTCAACCCCTCCGAAGTAAGTAAGGAATGATAGTTTTGTGCAATCTTATGAGTCATGCAAATTCTAACTCTCTATATGAAAATCATAGTTACACAACATTTTTCAACGAAGATATGTATTTTTTTTTTAATTTGAGTCATTGGGGATGATTTCAACCCTTCCGACGGCAAGTAAGGAATAATAGTTTCCTGAAATCTCGTAAGTCATGCAAATACTACCTCTCTATATAAAAATCATAGTTACACAACATTATTTAATGATGGCATGGATTTTTTTCAATTAAAGTCATCAGGGGATGATTTAAACCCCTTCGACGGCAAGTAAGGAACAATAGTTTTCTGCATTCCCATGAGCCATGCAAATACTAACTCTATATATGAAAATCATAGTTACACAACATTTCTAACGATGGTATGGCTTTTTTTGAAAAATTGAAGTCATTAGGGTATGATTTCAACACCCCCGACGGCAAGTAAGGAACCCTCCGACGGCAAGTGAGGCATAATAGTTTCCTGCAATCTCATGACCCATGCAAATACTACCTCTTTATATAAAAATCATAGTTACACAACATTTTGTAACGATGATAGGGATCTTTTTTTATTAAATTCATCAGGGGATGATTTTAACCCATCTGACGGCAAGTGAGGAATAATAGTTTTCTGCAATCTCATAAGCCATGGAAATATACCCCTCTGTATGAAAATAATAGTTACACATTTTTACGATGATATGCAATTGTGAAAAAAGTTTAGGGTGAATACTCGGATTATTTTCAGTAATTATAACACAACGACGAACAACAATTACCTTCCTATTCTAATCTATATGAAAATAAATAACATTCCCCTTCTCCGAATGGCAGTAGAGAGCTGTGTTCCTTTCTAAAAAGGATCGTGAGAAATTTGGCTACCAAAAAAATTCACAGAGGCCACAAAAATGGCTTTGTAAATCTTTCTGCTTAAAGATTTTCAAAATTTCCAGTCAAGAGTTAATTGTTTATTTCACTAATGAAATTCCAGAATTTGCCAGGCCGTCAAGGGGAAGGGGGATGATATATTTTGAAATTCACAGAGACCACAAATGGTTTGGTACACCTTTGTGCTTGTAATATGTTATTGATATTGGTCTTTTCTTCATAACTAATGAGTCAGGAGAATTTGCCAGGCCGTCAAAGGGGGTGAAAACGGGGGTTGATATATTTTGAAAACTCACAGAAGCCACAAAAATGGCTTCGTGAATCTTTCTGCTTGTAATATGTAATTGTTATCGGTCTTCCCTTCGTCTCTGATGGGATGCTAGAGTTTGCCAGGCCGTCAAAGGGGGTGAAAACTGGGGTTGATCTATTTTGAAAATTTTTAAAAGAGGCAACACATGGCTTTGTACACCTTTCTACTTGTAATATGTTATCATTATCGGTCTTTCCCTCGTCACTGATAAGATGCCAGAATTTGCCAGTCTGGCAAACTATAACGTGGAAAACGTTGTAGAAAGCCATTTGTGGCGTCTGTGTATTTTCAAATTATATCAACCTCAAATCACCCACTTTGACGGCCTGGAAAATTCTGGCGACATATTTAAGATGAGGAAAAGGCCAAGCAATAACATATTACAAGCACAACGGTGTACAAAGCCTATTATGGCCACTGGATATTCAAATTATTTAACCCCCATGTTCACCCCTTTTGACAGCGTGGCAAATTCTGGCGTCCTATCAGTGATGAAGAAAAGACTTATTACAATAACAGATGAAAGGCCGAAAGGTATACAAAGCCATTTGTGGAGCCTATTTTTTCAAAACATCCCTACGGAAAAGGAGAAAATCAAATATTCGAGATTTTATTTTTCTCAGTGTACTTGTGGATGTGGCTAACTTCACACCCGTATAATGATGAGGATTAATTTATAAAAACCAGTTGAATTTAAATATCAAAAGTTTACATTTTTTATTGAGGTATCATCTACCCTTTATTCATTTCATAGCTCTCAACAACCCATTTTATTTAACTAGATGACATTTTACCAGATAATGAGGACGCGTGCTATGAAGCAGCAGACGAGGACAATTCCAGCATCATATATGACACCGATAGTGAAACGGATTCTACATTAAAAAAAAATTATCTATTGGGGTAAAAAATATCAGGCTACTCATTCCCAGCGATACTAGGATTAAAGATAAATTAAAAGCATTGCTTCTAACTCTTGAGATTGGCGGAAAACTCATAATTTTATTATAACAAAAATAACTCAAGCTTAAAGGGTCAACTGGAGTGAAATTGACATATTATAATGGCGTTATAATCTAGCACTCAATCAGAGATGATACCAAAATATCAAACAGACTTTGAGGTGTTGGCAATCTTTTTTGGCCAAGCAGCGGCTTCGAGAATACCTGTTTCGCAAATCGAGACTTTTTATGTTTTTGTTTTCAGGATGGTGTTCAATTATCCACTATCTATAAAGACACAAGCAACTCCCTAGGGTTTGAGAAAACATGTTTTACTGCCTACAATACTCCTGAAAATTCCCCCAATATGAAGGAGAACATAGACAACATGTGAAAGATTTTTGATGTCTCAGATATATCACCTGAGATAGAAATACAAAAGCAAATCGTATGCCATATTAATAAAGACTATTGTATAGAAGAAGTCGTCCAAATGCCTTTAGATTTTCATACAGAACCACACAATGCGGAGCAGCTGATTAAGTATACACAAAATGCAGAAGAAAATAAAAATTGCATTATTGCTTGTGAAAATATGGAAGCATATATGGATATCAATATGGCAACAAATGTTTCTGATGGAGAAATAGGAGCAAGTAAAGGCGAGAAACAGATAAATGTTGGTATTGTGCAAAATTATGGTAATATCGATGAAATGTTGGGAAGTAATAGTGAAATTTCTGACGATAATAATAGAGACAGAGATTTTGATATTAACTCTCTAACAGAACACTCTGATACCGATACTTACGAAAGTACTTGTGAGACTGAGCTTTCTTAATCTTCGAATTTAGAAGCAAGTAAAAACGATAATAGTAAAAGTACTCCCACACAGCCACTATGAGGTTCATATTATTCTGTATAATTTCAAAAAATCATATTCAACTTATTAACATCTTGATTTTTACCTCCAGAAAATATGTTTTGCATTTGAAATACTTTTGAGTGTAATTTGGATGTGCTACTTCAATAGCACAATTATTCAAAACAATATTGATCATTGCACTTGAATATCTTCAGCCATAATTCGTATATTTGCTACTGAATAATTAGTATATAGCATTCGTTAAACTAGATAATAAGCTGCTCATTAAAAACATACGTAAACGTATCTTGTGACAGCTACGCATGCGCAGTTATGATTTTCTTTACTTTACGAGATACGTTGGACGTAACGATATGACTTTTTACGTACACTGAAAACGCGGTATTATCGCTCCGATGCAAGCCGACTACATCCGTCCGCACACGATCCCCTGTCATAAAATAAGATCCTGTCATATGTCATTAAAAGTGAATCAAATGAATGACAAATCTCATTTCTCAATCATATGAATCCTAATTAATAAAATTTAAACCCCTGAAAGAACGAAAATATCCAAAACATGGTAACACCCTTGAAACCCGTAGAAAATTGTGTACGTCCAGTAAAACGTGAGTATTTTAACAATGAGGACGACTTACATTTATTGCGGGAAGTTGTTGGATAAAACCCTTATGAAGATAATAACAGATGGAATGTTATTCAAATAAATATTGCTCAAATAGTTGGAAAATGTATTTCTGTTAGAACTTTGAAAGAAAGAGTAAAAACTTTGGTTAATAAGTTTCTAGAAAAAGACAGGGCACTGCAGTTTCAGTAGGTGCCCATTTTAAAATTATTTTATCTATCTATTTACTTAATCTAAGTATATATAAATATATGGAAAGGTGATTTAATTCGACATTTTTTACACCATTTACTATTGTTCATAGATCTGGAATTGAGGAAGAAATTACTGAGCTAGATGATCTACTGAGACATATCGTAGACCTCATTAATAAATTCAAGAATCAGAAATCTATGGCATGTAAGAAAACACTTGAGGCAACACCACTAAAAGCATCAAAAAGGCAGCTACATGATAGTTCTTATCAGAAAGGACTTATACAAAGAACTCTTGCAACTCAAGCATGTAAACTACCAGAAGGACCCACATCTACACAGACAATCTCCACCAATGTTGAGGAATCTGTATATGAGATCATTGAGGATCCAAACATGTGTTCAAACACAATTGACAATGATAGTAAGTCATTAAAATATATAAAAAAAATTATTATCAATTTTAACTTGCATTTTTTTTTCCGTTGAGATAACAACCGACCAAGAAAATACCTTACCACTAAATACTGATGTAAATCAGGAACTAGAAATTACCAACAATAATAATAGTTCCAAGTTGCCTACAAGAAATATTTTCAGTAAGTACCTTGCATTGGTATACTTGTCATTACTTGTGTTGTTTTTGGACAATAAAACCTTTTTTATCAATGAAAGAAGCAGGAACAATTTCATCACATTTGGATTGAAATGTTCCTGTTATTTTTCATTCCTTTCAAGTATGGATTAAATTATTCGTTGAGAATAAATGGATAACCATACTAGTAGTTATATACCGAGGTACAGCTTCTGTAAAAGTTGGAATTTTTTTATTGCAATATGGTGTAGAAAGTCAAATTCTCAGATTTTCAACAGGATAAATAATGGTGCATTCAAAAGATAGTAATGGAAAAAGTGTTTTTTTATGATTCTGTATATGATACTTATATGTAACAATTTTTTTCATCTATTATTGTTTTTATCTTTTCAGCACCCGCTAGAAAACGAGCAGCCAATTCATTGAAGCAACATACCTCAACTTACTGAACAAAGAAAAATGAAAGGTGGTATGAAATTCGATCTAGAGAACTTGCATTACAAGAGAGAGAAAAATCTCTTCAAGAAAAAAAAATTGAGCTAGAAAATTGGGAAAGAAGAAAAAGAATTGAATTGAAAAGATATTTTTGAAAATCAGCAGAGATTAATAGAAATCGCATAACAAAGAAATGCATAGAATGTGCACCTTTACATTTTCGTTTATTTGTTGAAGTTTCATAGGACTTTCAGAGTTATATTTTTCGTTTCTTATTGAATACCTGGTAACTAATAATAAAAGCACTTTGACTGAAAATGTATTTATTTTTGTTTGTTTCATAATATAAAAGTTATACATTCTCTATTTCATATAATTATCCAGGAATATTATTTCCTAGGTAATCATCTAATATATTTATATTAAAATAGGAAGATGTTTCCCCTCCATATAAACAAGTATGACAATTGGTTAAAATCATTGCTACCTTGTACATTTCTTCAATATCCTATATTAGAATTTTTTTATTTTTTCTAAAATCCAGGAAAGCAAATTCTTTAATTATTTTACCAAATCCCCACTCTACAGACACCCGTAGAACACTCAGATTATTGAAGTTTTGCCTCTCTTGATGTCCAGCAATTTCATGTACAGTGTATGGTCTGAGGAGAAGTTCCCTCAGACCGTAAGAAGAAGAAAATGTTGATTATCAAAAACAACATTTTGGGTGAGTTCTTCATATAGGCCAGGATCTCTGAAAATTCCAGCATCATGGCGTCGACCCTCATAAGCTTCCTTCAAGCTGATGCAGATACCATCTGGACAAATAACTGATTGATATTTAACACAATGGGTTTTCTTGTGACCAGAATAATACAACTCTTTGTTGATTGAAGGACGACAAATGGGCCTTCCTGTCCCATCAATAAAGCCCCAACAATTCAAAAGAGGACAACCTTTTTGAGCAATTGCCTAAAATTATGAAACATTTTAAATAATAAGTATACAAAAATTTTGAATAACAACAACTCCATAAGAAAATTACTTGTGAGTATTGATTTAGCTTTTGTAAGTTGAGATAAGGAACATTCCTCAAATTTTCAAGCAGATGGCCTTTGTTGTTGTAAATTATGGATGACATTAAAGTGCTTATATTTGAAATTGTTGTACTGCATAGACCAAATAGTGGTTCTAAATCTACCAATCTATTTGGGTAAGTTAGTTTCCTCAGAAGCACACACAGGCCTTTCACACCTGGAAATAAAAAAACCTATTTTCGAATCTGCAATTCTGTAAATGAGAGCATTTTAAGCATTCAACAGTTTGAAGTACTTGCTGAATGTTAGCCTTTACTTCTCTTCGATATCTCGTTCATTTTAAAGTGAAAGGTTCAATTTTGTCAAATCAAAAATTATTACTATTAAGCAAATAATATTTGAAGAATGTACATCGTGTTTGTATTGATTTTTGTTTAAATTTTTCTATTACTAAATGGAGGTTTGATAACACTGAATGACTATTTATTATCAGGACGGGTTACTCTATCTGCTGTGGTTATCATATACCCAAACCTCTACATAATCTGGGAAGATCTTGTTTTCGGAAACGGAATGGATTTTCACATTCAATAATTGAGACATTCTCTAGATTGAAATGTCCATAAAGTAAAGCTCTGTTTCCCAAGTTTTCCGCATCATTGAGAATGTGCAAAATCAAAGCATCGTCTAGATCATCATCATTATCGTTGTCTATTAGAACTGCCAAATCCAAAACTGGTTCCATTTTACATTTAGCCCGATATCTTTTGTTCGAAGAGAAAAAATAAAATTCCCAATTTCGCAGAATGTTAGGTTAGACGTTAGATAAACATAAAGTCAGTGAAATGTCAAGAGCGTCAAGTTTCAACTTTTCAAAAATGCCTTGCGTTAACCAACTCATTTTGCCTCAATTCCAATTTGGACTTGATGAAATACGTGCTTCTATTGGGTTTACGTTGTGCTGATACGTTTACGTTCAAGTTTTGCCTTAAGTGTTTATTATATGCTCATGACGAAAGTCTTAACGTATATATCATATTTAATACTTCATATTGAACACACTCTGACTGATGTTCAGATTTTTCAAATATACTAATATAATAATTACAAAAATATTTATTTCGAAATATTTATTTTTAGCGAAAAAACTATCTTAATAAAAAAGTACACTGCAAATTTTGCGAAGAGGATGTAAGCTCAAGGAATTTTGTCAAACATCTGTCAAGACACCACACTCATGAGAAAGAATTGAAAGATGTGTTGGATTTGCCTGTGAAGTCAAAAGAAAGAAAACAAGCTCTTGATCTTTTGGAAGGTAGCACAAACTTTGAGCTTTACTTAGAAGGAACCATTTGTCCTAAGAAACAAAGAACTGAAGACAATAACATGGAATATTATCCCTGTATATATTGTAAAGTTTTATATTCCAAACGTTACCTTTACCGTCATGCCAAAATTTGTCCCATTAAGCAAAAATCTACTGGGAGCAACACAAAATCTCAACATATCGCTCTTTCACAAACAGCAGTTGCATGTGCCTTAGATACAGCAGATGTCATTTCGAAGCTCCACATAAAAGAACAGGTAAGAAATATTTTGACATGGATTTCTTAAAAATATTAAATTATTATTCCTCAATTCAAACATCAATTATGTAAAACTTTTTATTCGAGTAAATATATTATTTGATTTTTTTTTCCTGCCTTGTAGCTTCAGTCGTGAAGTGAGTTTCCTCCGAAAAATCGTTCCAAGTTTTCTTAAAATATGAGTGATGGCTCATTCGAATCGGGATGTCATTCTGAAAAAGATTTATTTTTTATTTTTTCCATCGACGAAAATTTGCAATTTTTTTTAACAAAAAACAAAAAAAAACAGCTTTAGTTTTTGGCAGTAACTCAAAACTATCGATGATAGAGAAAAAAAAAAACAGATTCTTGAAGGGGAAATTTTTCATGAAAAAGTTTGGACTCACGAAACTCTATCTCGATTATTCATCATTTGAATTCAACACTGGAAATAGGGCTCCGCGCGGGTGTATGGCAGGAATACAGCACCTCTCGAGAGAGCAATGCACACACATTTTTTTATACTACCTATTAAATATGGATTTGAAATTTCAAAAAAATTACATTATCAGCTGAACACTTGAAAGAATGTAATTTCGTTGGGAAAATATTTTTTCATTGAATTTTGATTTGTTAATTGGGTCTTTTTATTGAAACCTCCAATTTTATTGAAAACCGAATAATTGTTTACAGAATGACTCCATATTTATTTCTTCCTGGAGCACATTTTACATGTGTACTCAATGATATTACGCTATGAAATTTTTTAAAAGTTAATTATTTTGTTAATTATAAATATGACAAGTCGGGTAAATATTGTTGATTTTTTTTATTAATATTCCACATTATTACCAGTTTCATGTCTAACAAAGGCATTTCACAACGCTTTATAAAAAAAATATAAACAAATGGCTAAATTGAAATTTTTTCAAAATTGTGTTCTTTGCATTAGGTTTATTATGATTAAAAAAAAATCTTATTTTTTTTATTGTTTATAATAGTCTTTTTCACTTTTTTATTATTCGAATAATATATTGAGATTTTTTTTCTTTATAATTCATAATTGGTTACCTAATTGGTACCTAATAAGAATTTTTATTATTTTTTTATTGATAATGTAATTGTTTATTCAGTTAACAATAAGTTATGAACAAACTTTCATTATTAATTTTTTTTCTAGAAAATTCTATAAAAATCACAAACAAATTTCAAGAATAAAAAAATAACCAATTATGAATTTCAAAGAAAAAAAATCTTAGTGTACTATTTGAATAATAAAAAAAAAAATAGTATGAACAATAAAAAAAAAAATTCAACATAAACTCTTAGCAACCTAATGCAAAAATATTCAACTTATCCATTTGTTTATAAATATTAAATAAACAAATAGCGTATTTTGTTAAAACGTTTTGAAATGCTTTTGTCAGACAAAAAACTGATAATAATATGAAAATATTTACTCGATTTCTCATATTTTCTTAACTTTAGAAATTTTATAATTAACAAAATAATCAACTTCAGAACAATTTTATAGCGTGCTATTCATGTGAAATGTGCTCCAGGAAGCAGAAAAACTATGAATCAATTATTCGGTTTTCCATAAAATCGGCGGTTCCGAAAAACTACTTGATTAACAATAGTCTCACATTATCAAAATTCAATAAAAAAAAACCAACAAAATTACATTCTTCCAAGTGTTCAGATGATACTATATATTTTTGAATTATTGAATTCATATTTGATGGTATTAAAAAAATAACTATGTGCATTGCTTTCTCGAGAGGTGCTGTACCACTGCTGCGCCCATGCGTAGCCCTATATTCAACGTTGAATTAAAATTATAAATAATTGAGATAGAGTTCCGGGAGTCACAGCTTTTTGAAGGAAAATTTCCTTCTCTTCAAGAATCTGTTTTTCCATTTTCTATATCATCAATAGTTTTTGAGCCATTGCCAAAAAACTAAGGCCGTTTTGATTATTTATGTTTATTGTTTTCGTCGGCGAAAAAATCGAAAAAAACCGTCTTTGTCATAATGATATCCCGATTCGAATGAGTCATCGCTCATATTTCTAGTAGGTTTGGAACGACTTTTCGCAGGAAACTCACTTCTTGGCTAGACTATTGGAGTTCAATCAATTAAAGACACTAATTTTAATTCATTTTCAACTGTTTTGTAAGGTTTTGACCGTATATACAATTAGATGAAGATGGCGAACAGATTAATAAATAAGGAAGAACATAACAAAGATTTTGAATGAAAATATGTTAAAAAATTCATGTATTCAAATGACTGAACCCCAACAAAAGCAGAAAAGAAGTAGGAAATGAAAAGTCATGAAAAAGCATCTAGAAATAAATTCAGTTATTTTTTCTAAAATTAATGAAATATATAAATAAAAAGTTGACAGCCTCAGTGAATCTGATACTTTCAGGTTTTCAACATGATGCGAGATGATATTTCTTTTGTAGCTAAAAAAGATCTGCTGATAGCCCATTATGGAGAATCTTATCTAAAATCCCAAAAAAGAGAAAGAAAGGAATACAATAGAATGCGGGAGCTGGCACGACTGTTAATTACATATAGGACCAGTATTAATGACCAAAACGTTTCATTTAAAGATCTCCTTCATCCAGAAAAAGTTGATGAAGTGTTATCGGCCACTAGAAAGCTAGCAGGATTTGACGCCATAAATAAAACGTAGGAGGCACCTAGTATAGCATTACATATGGCATATGGCATATGGAAAATAATTTCTGATGAGTTGATTCATTTAATTTTGAAACGTTCTTCAGGTTTTTTATGCAAATCACCAGAAAAATCGCTGGAATGGCGTAAAATGTGTAAATTTTAAAAAAACTAGTAGAGACAAGATGGAATACCGAAATTTCATCGGTGGCTAATAAAGATCTTACTGAAAAACGCTGACAAAAGCCACTTTTGGTACCACTCGTGAATGATGTAAAAATGTTCAAGAGAAAAAACATTAGAGTATGCAAAAGAATGTGAAAAACAATTTCTGAACAACACTGATACAGATGAAACTTACAAACTTTCAGTATATTGTACAATGGCCTTATTAATACTTTTTAATAGACGAAGAATTGGTGATGTACAATATTTAAGAATCAATGATTATCTGTCTGATAGAAAAACCAATTTTCAGGATTTTGAGTCCACTTTATCAGAAGGAGAAAACATTTTAACCAAACATTACAAAAAGGTATTAAATGGCGAGAAAGGACCCCGCGCAGTTGTAATTCTGGTCCCGGAACTGTTACAAGGTTTTATTGATATATTGCTAGAAAAAAAGAATAAATATATATCTTCGGAAAACAATTATGTTTTTGCTAATCCAAAAAGCAAAATCAAATAGACCCAAGGAGATGTAGCCATTAGATATCTGACCAAAAGAATGAAACTAGATAATGCTGCAGCTATTTCCAGTAAAAGGCTTCGCCAACATATCGCTACCACCATGCAAATTCTAAGTAAGACAAAAAATGACTGCAAGCAATTTTCCAAATTCATGGGGCACACTGAAAAAACACATGAGGAATTTTACGAGTGAGTTTTTTGAATCATGTAAATTTCACGGAAATCCATATAGAGTTTGAGTGTTTTGAAGCGCTTTCTCAGTCAGTTATTGAAAACTTGTGAGTGTTAAGATTACGGGGATCTTATATAGTGGGATCCGAAACCACTCTTGGGGCCTTCAGAAATTCCAATATGATATACATATATATGTTTGAATTGAAAAATGGAATCTCATACAACACAAAATACTAAATAAATGAAAAAAGTCACAAAGGAAATAGCTACGAGTATATCTTTTATTGTGGGGCAAATGGTCTAGATGTAACAAGAATTATTTTCCAAACTAGCAGGTTCCGAATTCAATCCTCGTTGGCCTCGATTGTGGACAATTTATTTTTTCTCAAACATGGGGAATATTGATTTGTTGAAATTATAAACAGGATGTTCATAAAATCAGATGTGGAATCATCTGCGACTGAAAGATAAACTTTAGTCACTATCTTCCATCGTCAAGATAACGTATTCATGTTGAAAAGGGAAACATTCTCAATTGAATATTGATAGAAAGATTTTTCTGTTAATTGAAAAATCCACGATTAAACTGAAGTTATTTTTTGTGAATGTCTAACAGAAAACAACTACTTCCCCGGCTTACTGGCACAATAAGTCACGACTGATTGGAAATTGAATTGGTGCCATTCTGCATTCAATACAGAAACCTGTCCTAGGTTGGAGCTCAGTTGTACCACACTGGGTGACAAACAAGAAATACTCACAGGCCTACCATGCAGGTTCGATTGATACTCGAGCAATTTGTGAGTATTCACAGACTGTTCATCCTCCTTCTCTGAATATGTAACCTCTCACTGCTTAATAACATTTATTCCAACCCCTATTGTATTCATTTCAATAAAACCCAATCTGTGAAAGTCGTTGTTCAATGTTAGATTACCTGTAGACATTTACCAAACGGCAAAAGTAGTAAAACTTCTAATAATGATGGAGAACGGAATTCCAACACAACATAAGGGAAAGTCTCTATCAGAAATTGAACTGGATATAAACGAATATGTTGATGACAAAAATCAAAGTAAGTTATTTAGTGAAATGTAATTTAAAAAAATTAAAAATATCATTAGTATTCAGTAGGTTCAGTAGGGTCTTTTATAGGATCACCTCACACCATTGCTGAACTTGAACATACAGACACCGGTCCCGAAAGAAGTTCCAATAAAAAAAGAGGTAGGCCCTATAATGGATATAGATCGGTCATGTTTAATATCACTAATATTTTATTTACGTCAACCATAATGTTGACAGATTTTCATAATGCCCATCATAATTATGAATTTCAGAATTATACTATACTGATTTAGGTGATGAGCCTTTTGCATTAAAAAAACATAAACCAGGCAAAATTAAGAAACAAGGTATGTATCTTCCAAAACGGATTTTAAATGAATTCAGTACTTTTGAAAACTCATCATATAAATTGTTTCATTCTAACTCACATGTTAGTCTCAGCATTTTGAAACTTGAGAATGGAATTCACAAATGATATTCCATAACTACTTCATGACTAATAATAAAAAATTCATCTTTCTACATTATTTTTAACTAAGCTAATATCAACTTTTTTAAGGGATATGTAGTATCTATCTAACAAGTAGTTAAGCTATTACCTCAGCTCCTTTTTTGTAGCTAATAGCTACAATCCTACTAATTTGAATACTAAATGGTTTGCAGCTCTAAAAAGTAGCTAACTATCCTAAAAATATGTTGAAGCAACTTAGTATTTCTAGTACTTGTATTTTGACTAATTTGTAGTTTCTAATTACCTATTCTTCTCGATAGCTTTTTTGAAAATGAGCAAAAGTGCTAATTTCTAACGAATTCTTGCGAGTGAGAATTATTTCATTGGTGTGTATTTTTTGGGAAATTCTCTGAACAGTCTGGGTATGACTGTTAATGCAATATGATAATTATTATGTATGTAAAGTAATGTTAATTGTTGAGAATTGAAGTTATACTTATATAAAATTCATTCAAATCCTATTACATATTGTAAACATTAAATTTTTATGCGTGGATGTGTTTATTCAACTTTCCTTTTCAGCTTGGTCTGCCAAAGAAATTTCAATAATCAAGAAGCATTTTGAAACATTTTTGCAGAAAGGATATTACCCATCTGATTCCTAAATAATTTTTTTTATTGAACTAATTAACTTCAAGAGAACGGCACCTGTAATAAAATCCAAAATACAGCACCTCATAAGCCAGAGAAAGCATTAATCTTCTTCTTTTGCAGGGTCTGCGTTTTTGTTAAATTATTTCAAATTTGTGAAACTTTGAACTTTATTCAAAATTTCTTATTAAATAAGATTGAAAATTAAATGGTCCACTTTATTCCATTGCAATTAGTGTGAAAATTATAATATGACAATGGTTATTTCACTATAGTGTCCATAGGTATATTTAGGTGAGTATATTTTTTAATGAAATAACTAATGAAAACACTTTTCAAAGACAAGCTTGTATTCAAGCCGTGTACTAAAAACGTATAAAATAAACTTAACTCATCGCTGTCAATGACTCAATTATTTTTTGTTGAATTATTTGGTTTCAAACAGCTTGTCGCGCGATTTTTTCATAAAAGTGGGTACCTACCAATTAATTTGATTGGGCAGTGATTAGTTGGTAAGTAAGAAATTGTCGAAGTATTTGATTTTTACAAAGTATTCATAAAAGTAGATACAAATCAATTTCATTGGACAATGAATGGTTGGTAAGTAACAACTTGAGTATTACTTTTATAACAATTCGCGCGACAAGCTTTTTGAAACCAAATAATTCAACAAAAAATAATTAAATCATTGTCAGCGTTGACTTAAATTTATTTTATCGTTTTAGTACATGGCTCAAATAAAAGCTTGTCTTTAAAAAGTTTTGTTTTTAGTGATTTTATTTTTTGCTTTTTAGTTAATTCGCCCTAATCTGTTCATTTCTAATAGAGCATCGTTATTAAAAGTTCTTTTTCCTGTAAGTGAGCTGAAAAAAATCATTATCTCCGACCCCAAAAACTCCTACACACCAATTTTGAATAGAATCTGACCATAATCACAAAACTCGTCCGTCATCCTGAAGTCGCCATCTTGAATTGATAGATTTTGACAAAAAATTCATAATCTCCGAACCAGAATACCCCCGCATACCAGTGTTTAATGAAATATGACCATAATCAGAAATCTCGTCCTCCATCTTGAATTTATGAATTTTGAAAAAAATCATAATTTCCCACCCCGAAAACCCCCACATACCAATTTTGAATCGAATCGGACCATAATCACAAAACTCGTCCGCCATCTTGGAGCCGCCATTCCGAATTTATGAATTTTGACAAAAAATGCATAATCTCCGACCCCGAAAATCTCCACATACTAATTTTTGACTCAAATCGGACCATAATTACAAATCTCCTCCCGTCATCTTGGAGCCACCATTTTGTTTTTTTCTCTATCAAAAACTCTATAATGTATTGTCACCGGAATTATAAACATCTGCCAAATTTCTAATCAATCGGACGACTAGAAAGTTGTCAAAACTCACTTGCAAGATTTGACCCTAACGAACTAACAAGAACTGAATAAAAGCTTGTTGAATAGAACATACTACCCTCCAATGGATGGCAATATTACTGGAGGTAACTAAGTTGTCGAATCTTCATTTGCATATATCACTCGGAGGGAACAACGAATGGTTTTTCAGAAGAAAATATATATATATACATATATAAATTTTGGGTCCGAAATAGTAACCCCTCTCTTGCAGTATGTCCCCCTCATCCCATATAGGAAATGTTTTTGGACCTAAGTCTAACCGATACCCCGGAGGTTAGTCCGCCTGAACTTTCTCCCGGAGGGAACAACGATGTGTTTATATATATATATATATATATATATATATATATATATATATATATATATATACTAACTAACCTGTTTTTGTTGCCAGTTCCTTGTTTACTAAAGCGTTGTTCCTGTTCACTACCTTTTTTGCTATGGCCCCTTTTTTGTCCATCTGAAATAATTTCAATTGAAAATATATGTATATATGAAGATACCCTTTAACTTGAAGTTGGATTAGAAATTTGATATGCTGTCATAATCGATCATGTTCATTCTACCTAAAATATTTTTAGTCCTACAGGGTATGCCAAAAGTCAGTACCAACTTTCTTATTTCACATGGAAGCCAAATTTTTTTCCACGTGGTTTGATTGGCCTTCGAATTCTGAGTTTAGACAACCTAAGTTATGTTGTATCTGTTACAGTTTTTGACATATGTCGATTTTTCTGAAAAAATAGTTTATGAAAAAATTTCTATCTTGCAAACTGTTCAAAATTAGGAAAGCTTTGTGGAGCAGTTAGCTGTGCCATATAGGCGCAGGCTGTTTTCAAATGTCGCATAAATTTTTTTCTTTTTTTTTTTCAAATGGCACTTTAGCATTCCCTACACCTAACTTCAAATCCTATCGAGTTATTCTATAAAAATCAAGAAATGCCTTATCTTGCAAAGACATTTTCTGCTTTTTCAAGTATTCCATGGAAACAAAGTCAATTGTATTGAAGAAGGTGATATTCTGTCAAAGTGAAAACGAGTTGTGCTTATTATCCAAACGAATTTGTGTTAGGCTTGTTTGTAATCCATGATTTGTGTCAAAAAACTATTCAGCGAACTGCGTGAGTTTAATTTGGAATATCCAAACTCACCAAGTATGACACGGGGAAAGTTTTCACGATTGAGAAATATTTTTTAAAATTTTGGGAAAGTTGCTAGACCCATTACGAGAGTCAAATCACTTACTGGCAATGGAGATAATCAAATTACCATCCTCGGATATTTTCAAGCATATCCTTAAGCTTCAATACGGCGTCTTTGGGAATGTGATTTTCATACCAAGCAATACAAACAAGTTTTCACCGTCATAAGCTACATCCTTTTTCATTCATAAATCTGCAAAAATAACACTCGGTGACTTTCCCCATAAGGTAAATACAAGAGCAGATCGGATTCTTAGAAAACATAATTTGGACTGATGAGGTAAAGTTTTGTCGGCAGGGAGTTTAAAATAGGCGAAATCGAGATTTTCGGGCTTTTGGAAATTCACATATTATGCTCGAAAATGAAAATCTAGTACAATTTAGAATAAATACGTTTTGTGTGCCAATGAACCAAGAGGTACGCTATTTTATGTACGATGGAAATTTTAATAGTGAAAGTTTTTTTTTAAACGTGGGAGAAACATTTCAGAAAATTTCCCGCTTGCTAGAATTGCATGCTCATGGTAACAGCTGGGTGGGGCACACAATAAAAGAACTGTGGATACCAAATTGGCAACCTTGTTCGATCACCGTTGGTGGGGCAATCTAGGACCATTTCTGTGTCCTGCAAGATCTCCAGATCTAACTCCTTTAGACTATTATATTTGGGGTGGAGTAACATGTCGAACATGTCCAAATTTAATCTATTGGTTGGGGGATTATACATGTTTATTATTTTAATTTTTTCCATCTCTATTATGATTGTTTAACAAATGTCCTCCTCATATATCCAATTTAATTTAATTCTTTTGTATAAGCAGTCTTTCCGGATGAGAGTCGCTATCCCCCATACCCATCTTCCCTATCTTCCCTAATGCTATCATAATTTTTAATTGTGAAGATATGTTCTCTTTTTAGCCAAGTTTCATTTAACAATATCACATGTGGAGATTGTTCTTCTATCATCTTGATTAAATAATAACGATTTGCATTTACACTTCGAATATTCCATTGGATAATTTTCATATATTTGAGTCCATTCGGACCCCGAAATTATTGAAACTCTGATGTTTCAAATACATTGTTCTTGTTTGGTATTTCATAATTGGTTTTGAGCATGTCTACTAGTCTTCTTATGGTCCTATTGAGTAGGATTGCTGTTATCATATAATTGTTTTAACGTCTTTTTTTCTTCTTCTTCTATAGTTATTGATTTTTCTCTTTAATTTTTATCTGTATTGACATTCAATTTAATTGGAGTCTTTTTTATTGCTTCAGTCTTTACTGTCTGATTATCTATCTGTTGAAAACCACTTCCATTGTTGGGTTGTGAAATTTGCCCATGAGGGTTTATCAACAATTCATTGTGCGCTTGTTTTTCATAACCTTGCCTATGTTCTATTTTCCTGTTCTTTGTTATCCCTACACTTTGTGAGTAAGTTCGTTTATTTTTGTTATAATTCATAGTATATACTTCTTGTCTTTGTTCTATTAAAATATTGTTATTCATTGCATATCTATTGCTCAGTTCTGGAAATTCCTTTACTTGTTGTATGTAGCCAGTATTTTATTTCGGAAATGCTGTGCGGCCTCATAATAAGATATGTTTTCAAACGTAATTTTTTCTCTAATTTTATTTTGTCTTCCATATTCTACAGATTTTTTGTTATTTGACTTATGTTACTGACTCTTACAGAACAAACAATTTATTTTAGTACAATTCATGTATTCCTCCTTATCACTATGTGTTCCTGTACACGATAAGCATTTTTTATATCCTTTACAGAATTTTTTTACATGTCCATCTAATAAACAATTATAGCACTGGGTTACTGGAGGAATATACGGAGTCGTTACATACGTCAAATAACAAATTTCTACATATCTTGGAATAATTGTTACCTCTGAATGTAACTAGAATTGTAGAAGACGGGTATTCCGTCTCACCATCTTGTACTATTCATCTATTCATGCGTTTGACTTGTAATACTTTATAAGGGCTTCTAATCATTTGTTTGATAGAATTTTCATTGAAATGAGTAGTGATACCTATTATTATCAAAAAGAAAAAACATAAAAACAAAAAAAAATGTGTCACACCTGAACTGATCGAATTAATAAATGAAAAGAATCAGAAGTATCAAGATATGATGACAGAGCCGGACAACGCAAATCTGAAAACTCAATACAACTCACTAAAAAACAAATTAAGCTGGCTATTAATTTCAGCAGAAAAAAACTATTCAAAAAGAATTATTGATAGCGATGGCAATAATTCCAAAGCACTCTGGGAATGTGTGGATGAAATATGTGATAAATCCGAATCTTCATCAGAAATGAAAACTATTATGCTGAACAATGGCACAGTGACAAATAAAAAGAATACCAGATATCGTCGATTACAACACTAAAGAGAAAAAACTTCAAAATTCAATGTGTCTATATGATACCGACGAATCTGAAGTACGAGACGTCATAATGAATCTGAAACCTAAAAAATCGCCAGGCTTTGATGGAATTCGCTCAGAAACACTCAAAATAATCTCAAATGAAATCAAAAGACCACTCTCATACCTTATTAACAAATGCTTCGAGACAGGATGCTTTCTGAAAATGTTCAAAACAGGTATAATCAAACCTTTATACAAAAACGGAGACAAAACAAATATGATCAACTACAGACCCATAACCCTGATCTCGAATATTGCAAAAGTTATCGAGATAATTTTACAAAAACGGCTGGTAAAATTCACAGAGAAATACAAACTGATAGCCGACCAGCAGTATGGATTCCGAGAGGGGAAATCGACAGAAGATGCAATACAAGCCTTAACATCTTATATATATATGGAGCCCTAGACAAAAAAATTCCAATAATGTGCATCTTTGTCGATCTCTCCAAAGCATTTGATACGGTTAGCCATTGTAAACTCCTGAAAAAATTGGAAAATTGTGGGATACGGGGAAGAGCATATGATCTATTCCAAAGTTCCTAAAAGGACCTCGTTGCGAAAAAACTATAGGGCAAAAGAACGCTGAATACATAGCTCCACGAATTTACCAGATATTACCAGGAGAAATAAAAACAACCATCAATCCAGAAATATTCAAAAACAAAGTGAAAAAATGGTTAATGGAAAGCGAAAGATCCTTCCTCCAAAATTACATTTATTAATTAATATCTTTCAAATTGTTATTTATATAAACATGTACTTGAACACCATGCCGTACTTCAATATTCATACATGAACGATCACTCCACGTATACTTATTGTTTTGTGCTTATATGAACTAAAAGATTATACTTACCCGATAACGAAACTCTCGTTACTGTGACACCAACTGTGATATTCACCCGATTGTGAATTTTTTTACTAGATAATGCTAGTACCATGGTGATCATGTAATATTTGTATTAGTCTGTGACACCCGTACCCAACTATTTTATCCACCCAATTTATTTTAATTTATCTTATTCATCTTTGTTAGTCATAAATGTAATGTTTGTATTAGTATGTGACACCCGTACCCAACTATGATATTTACCCAATTTATGTTATGTATTATAATTTTAATCTACTATCCCTTATATAATGTAATATATTTTAGAATTAGTATTCAGATCACCTGGCTATATCACGCACAAGCGATACTTATGTTATTGCTTCTGTGATGCTCTTGTTTATTTATATTTCCACTTTATCTATTTGTACATTCGATGAATAAACTTTATTATTATTATTGCTCTACATGTAACATTATTCAATAGAATATATACTGAATAATTTTGTTCATTTATTTTTTTTTCAATTATCATTTCGTTTGCACTTTTTTATTATTAAATTCTCTTCCTACCCTGTTTTTTCCTTTAATTTTGATTTTATTAATATTTCCCATCTTCAAATCGCATACCTCTTTTGCGATTTTTAAATGCGACTATCTTCCTATGTCTTTTCCCGATTCTTGAGTCATTTCTACTATCACCGTATATGGTCAATGTCTCCCTCCTCGTATAATGTTTGTTCTTTATTATTATCTATTGCTGTATTACCTAAACTATTTCCCGATTCAGACTGCATTGTATTGTCCACACTATCCCATCTTCATTTAGTATTGAAATATTATTCATACCACATACTTTAAATTTGATCTCTTTCATCATCCTCAGGGAATCTTGATTCTGATGAAAAGGTTGATTCTCATCCAAATGTCCCAAAATATTCATTATTTCACGATCTGTACTTGTACTATCTCTTATGTTATCTATAAGCATTTTTTCGGGGAAAGAATCATCTCCCCCCTGTCTCAAACATCTAAATCTTTTTTTTTTGTATTTTTTTTTATTTTAGAAATGTTGACCTTGATCAACCCGATTTCAACTATTTTAATAATCTACAATGGGTATTGGTTATTTGCACACCCATTTTGCAGTTCGCCGATACGATGCTCACTCGTCGAATGTTGGTCACAGAATCCAGGTATGCCACTTTCAGTTGTAGCTTGTAGCGGCACAGGGCACAGAACACAAAGCACTCAAATCAAAAGTGTTCTGTGGTGGAAGGCTCGAGTCAAATTATGATATTTGTAGGTCAAAATGGCGTCTCATTGCATCCCTTTTTAGTAACAACTCAGAAAATATGCGCAGTCGACTTTTAGCAGTATAGTTTCTAGGTGTATGTTCCGCATGCGCACAGCTAAAATGCTCAAATAAATAGGTCTATATCTAAATTTTTCATCCACAAAAATTTCCAAAAACAACCGCTTTCTCCTGGCTAACAAGTGTTTTCCCCAAAATAAATCATTGTCTCAATCCTAAAATAAAAAAATCAACCATTTATCCCCAAAACTTCCAAGTGTAAATCTTCTAAATCTCCTGTACAACATCAAAATCCTGTAACAAAACTCCCCAAGACCTGAAAAATGATCTTGAAATTTGATCCATCAAAAATCATATTGCCAGTCAAAAAACAACTTTTATAAAAAATCAATACGAAAAACACATGCACAAAATATTATTTTCCTGAAATTAAATCGTTAGAATAACCTTTGCATCAATAGCGTTCACATTATTTCCATTTAAAAAAATCATTTTACCATATAGCGAACCTACCTTCGTCAAAGTTATTTTTCAAAATGCTATTGTTGCACTTACGTTAGAACAACATGGATCAGCAAATTCTACCTAGCTGTACCGGAATCTAGGTCAAGTTCGGGTCTCATTTTGAAGTGAAATTATTATCGACTGAATACAATTATTCTCTCAATATACTTTTAGATAGATACCAAAGCTGAAATTGGCCCATTACGAAAAATGGATCCACACAAAAAAAATACGGCATCTCCACCACTTGTGAATTGGGGTTGTTTCACGACTCACTAGGTAGAATCTGATCCTTTATTGATTTTAAACACTTTGTGAAAAATATAGAAAAAGTTTATTAAAATGAATACAAAGATTGAATGAATAAAATACAGTAATGAATCTTTTCCAGTAGTTATAAATTTTAAATGAATAGAACAAAAATGTTACTTACAAAAATAAGTCGGGAATAATTCCAAAAAAAACATAATGTTCATTTGGTAGGTAACAGGGCTTCTTAACTTTCAATTCCCCCAGTCCCCCCATTGATCTTTTGGGCACGGCAGAAACCCAACGTCGATCTCCCGATCAGTCGTCACTTTTGAAAACTCTTGTTTTGGTTTGATACTAATTCGTGTTTTGCAGAATAACAATATTGTGACCATAGAGAAACTAAAAATAAAGAGAGTTATCAAACCTGCAGTAAAAGTTGGCACCACGTTTAGACAGTGGCGACATATCTCCCAACTGGCCGAACTAAGTTAGTACAGTTGGTAAAACAGATTTATCTTCAGTTACCGATTGAGATAAGGCAAGTTTTTAAAATGTGTTACTTTTATATGATTGATATGGTATATATTTTATAAGTGATCGATTTGCTATTCCTATATTTCATATGAATGGTTGTATCATACGAAATACAGGAATGGCAAATCGATCATTAATAAAATATATACAGTAATAGATTCATAGAGTCTGTTAGTTCGTTCGTGGTTGAAATAAAGTTTCAAAATAAATCTTTGTTTCATGATATCAAGAAATTAAAGTTCTTATGAAACAAGAATAATAAGTTTAACACTATAAAAAACACATTGTATTGTATCTAGGACAAGGTACAACTACAAACAAAGCAATAATAAAACTCTGAAAAACAACAAAATTAAAAATATTCTTCTTCTTTCATCATCAAATCAACCAAAATAAAAACAAATTACCTACATTTACAACAAACCTTCAGTAATTTTATTCATTTATCAGCACAAAGGAGAACTAGTAGGTATAACAAATACTCCAGTTTGATGAAAATCTTCGTAGGTTCTTCCTCGAATGGTGATGGAAACTGATGGATGGAAATAAGTATCAGTTTGTTAAAACATTTCTGCAACTGATGGATGGAAATAAGTATCACTTTGTGAAAAGCAGCTTATATTTTACCCTATAAAAGAATATTTCCAGGAATTTCAGCGTCAACTCGAATAACAAAACATTATATTTTCGACGTTGGGTTCCTATTTCAAGTCCATAGTATAATTTCTGTCATTAATTTTTCGATGAAAACAGTAGAATCATTATTCTGAAATTATTGCATAATGATAAATACATGTGTAAACAATAAACTTCTATTTTCTGACAATTGTTCGAAATTGGAAAATTACCATGTCATCAGTCGTCTGTCCATTGCGGGCAGCGCCTCCATGCGCGACTGGCCGTACCAAAAACTTGGTGGTCAAGATCGCCAATGTTTCAAACAGTCTCTTTATTTCTAATTTGTCTATGATTGTGACCCACATGAAAATTATACTGATTGATCTACCCCGCGGGGTGTTCGATACATTTTTGACAATATTGATGAATGGACTATAGCAGCCACTTCTCCCAGTGGCACGCGGCAGGGTGTTTGTCTTACCTTTTTTCCTCCGAATGTTTACGCTAATGGACAAAACACAAAAATTATTTTAGTATTTATCAACGGATTTCACACATATAATCTTATCGTATTACTACATTCAATTGTATTGTTTTCAAGATAATTAAACATTTATAGGTTTATGTTTAATTATCATGAAAACGATGCAAATGAATTAGGTAAACCTGAAGATTCTATGGGTGAAATTGATTGATAAATACGAAAATAAAGAAATTTTCGAGATTTGGCCATCAGCATAAGAATTTTTGGAGAAAAGGAAAATATAAGAGAATCACTGTCGCGGGTTCATGGACGAATTGGTTATTGAGTTCTTTCATCAACTTGAGCATATTTCTGCGATCCAAGCGAATGTTTCAGATATGAATTGATATTGGAATTTATAAGTGAGAATTATATTTTTTGTCTTATAAGGCCTTCGGACATGGGTTCCTATATCAAATATTATTTATTCAATGAGTAGAGTATTCTGTAGAAATTTGGAAACATGCTGGAAGTACGAAAGGGACTACTCAATATTACATAGTATGCCAAAAGTTACGTTTTATTTAGTTCATAATTTAATCTAATATGGAAGTTGATGTATGTACTCTATGTGTGGTGAAAAGAGGAATGCAACTGAGAAGTCTCAAAGAAACCTCGCCTGAAAAAGCTGAATGTGGATATCGATAGGACTAGGTAACTGAATAATAACACAGAAATAATACCTTAATGAAATCATAAATGAACTTCCTATTGAAATTGGTATAATGTTCTCCATATATGTGTGGTGAAAGGGGAAATGGAATAAGGAAGTCTCGAAGAAACCTCGGATGAAACGACCCAATGTGGTTATTAAAATATATTTATTAACTCTTTAACTTCCACAAAAGTGACTACGGATGGATGTTTTTGGAGCTATTTTTCCAAATCTTAATTTGAACAACCCAATAATTTTAAATGCGTACTTGATGTCGCGGACATTTCGCTGCAAATGCGAGCGGGAGGCGATGTTTTTGGTACATCGCATGCAAGCTTTTAGTCGCAAAGTTACTTCCATAGTACTACACAGTTCAGTGTTTGCTGGGTGTATACGTCCAAATGGCTTTTGGCTTGAAGCAACAGGTAATTGCGGTATTCCTAGTTATTAAGGAGGCACCCGGGCTTATAACATATATACCATGTATAAATATTTATTGGAATATCAAATTCAAATAAATTTAACTGATCTAATATTTAGGATTTTAGATAACAGAGATAATTTTATTATGGATGACAATGGGGAATTACGTGGACCAAGACTAGCCACATGTAATATATATATATATAAATTGTTGTGATTGGATTGATTTTGAGTTTATATATTTTTCTATTTTTATTTTTTAGATTTGTTTCCAAGATTTTATTAATGAATCCCTATCATAACAAAATGAAAACCATGGCTATGTTATCTTACTCTTTTTCACCTCTTTTTACCTTATCCCAGCTCAGTCAGGTACGCCTATGAATATGAGTCCACTCCTTTACAGTAGTCGGTTCTGGTGATCTGTATTGCCGACTTGGCACTAACGATTCTATAAGAAATGCTGTTCAGTGGGGAAAAAGTGAGGTTGGATAAAACACAGAATGCAGAGAATAATCAAAAAGTTGTTTTTATTCAGATAAAAACCCTTAAACTGCCCTACTCTGCGATAAATACCTTATACTAAAAAGAAACAATAATAAGAAATGGTGCAATATGAATATAAGCGATGATTATTAATTGGAAGAATATTTAAAATTATGGTCAGTCCTTTAGCATGGAATTTTGATGAGTTGCACTTTGGTGAGTTTTGTGATTAGAATACCTTGTTGCTCCTTTTTCTGTGATGTATCCAGCCCGTGGACGTACTTTTGAGATTGCAATGACAGCTTACGTGCGTACTTTCATGGATTTCTCTTCTATACCAGGTAAGTGGAAATTTTTGATAACTTATTTCTCCCAGTTGTGCTATTTAGGAATTTCTCTCGTTCGGGTATCGTTTTATAGGTTTTTTTTTAATGTCTATTATATCTCTTTCAAATTTCCATACGTGGCTTCTTTTTTGTAACTTTTTTCAATCTCTCTTTCCAAACTTGTTATCCCTTCCCATGGTAACAAACACATTTTTTATTTTATCAATCATTTTCGAATTCAGTGTCACTTTCTACCTAATTATTTGTTATTCTAATTAGCACCAATGATTTTATGCATGAAATCTAATTCTTAATCTTACATACTATTTACAAATTGGTATAAAATTATATTTTTACAATTTCTGCTATCACATCTTTCATATATCATCACTTTTCCCACACAAATTCTCTCGATATCCCATTGGTGGGTTTCCTGTTGATGTGAATTGTCATACAGGATGTTCAAAACTTATATATCAGTTGTTGTTACTTTAAATTCAATGTTTTCTATAAATTTGAATTTTGACATGATTTAATTGTGGATTTTCATTAGATATTTCGTTGGTCATATATTTTTGATAATAGAACTACTTCAGGACTGTCCTCTTGATACATATGCACCGACTAGAGCATAGTATAATAGTAAAAAGGTAAAGAAAATTGCAAAACAAAATAGCATTATCGACAATAACTAAAATACCTAATAATAATAATGATAATTATAAGTTTAATTATTGTACAACATTTCCTAACATAACAATATATATAATCCCAAGTCATAGCAAAAGCAATACATATGCAGATGATATTGTAGTATTAGTAAAGAGAGCGGACATTGACGAATTAAATAAAAAAATAACCAAACGCATATAATCAATGAATGGATAATGATCTAGAATTGGCTACAAAAAAATGTGTGGCGATTCATTTTAGAACAAATATCAAAGAGAATAAATCCACAAATATATATTGGTAAAAAAATATAGAAGTTATGAACGAAATAAAATATTTTGGAGGTTTTATCTACGTATGACTTGAATTGTGAAAAAAACTGTGAAAAAGCAAATCAAGGACAAAATACAATAAAGACATTTTGAAGGGTATGGTGGGGAGCAGACCCCAACATAATGAGTATGGCATTCAATGGTATAGTAAAGTCCCATTTGGATTATGGTAGTATTCTTTTCAGACCTAGTTCAAAGATATCTCTAGAAAAACTAAATAAAGTCCACAATCAAGGGATAATAATTATTACAAGATCAGTTTTCGTTATGCTGCAAAATTAACCACTTTTTTGTCAACCTGAAAAAAACCAGCTATATGGAATTATCAGGCAAATACCTTCCATTGATCCAAGTATACCATTTGGCAACACAGATATACAGGCTGCCCAGCAAACATGTTACGCGTGGGCCTCTAGAGGCACTTTAAAAACATCCGACAGACAACATAAGCGGGCCATAATCATGATACGTCGTCGGCCCGGCTAGCCCGTGTCGTGACGGCCACCAGTAGGCCTCCAGACTACCACCCGCTCTAATACATAGCGGGACTTCAGCGGGTAGACAGAGTTAAGATACATGGTACAGATTATGGTGAGATTGCGTCATTCCACTGTTGGGATTTCAATGAAAACAAAATGGCCCATATAAGCGCTTAAGAACAATCTAGCATTATATCTTCGAAAACAGTGAAGGTAGGTCATTATTATACACAATAAATTCACCGAACATTCAGAATCGACTGATTCATGGACTAGATATATACAATTCACTGTTTTCAGCCTCTGAAGCCACTGATTGTAGAGGATTTCTGAAACTGTAGAGTCAGATTGTTCCTATTTACCTAAACAGATAACTTTTTCTCCATTTCAACCATTTTTATTGTATCTCAAATGGTTTCCTAGATTTTGCATTTCAAACTGGCCTGGAAAAATATTTCACCGAATATATAAAATGACAACACACAAATCTGAAAAAATTCCCTTCTCTCGTCACTGTGATTATTTTTATGACCATATACCACAATTACAAAGACCAGTCAAAAGAAAATACGCGATTTGACATCCCACACGAAATCAGCAGTGAAAATGTTTTTTATTGCTCTGAGAGTAGGGCCAACTGCCAACGTGATATTCAGTAATGCCAATGTTGCATTTTTATCACAGAGGTCGCAGTGGAGCGGCGCGTAATGCCACATACTGTGTCAAAACGACATCGGCGCGATTATCGCAAATCTTTAACGGGTAATTTCTGGCTAAATTCAAAACATCCATAATAAATATGCGTATGTTCAGCCAAAGCGGCAGAACTGATTACATTCCAATTATTTACCGACATCGGTGTGCCGCTGCCGCCATCAGACCGTAGTTAACAGCAACGGCGGTCTATTTACCACTCATTCATGTTTGATGGGTGTCAACTCTTTCAACTTTCTGGGAACTCTTGTTGATTCGAAATTATCTTGGAATGACCAAATAAATCACCTTTGTAATGAGCTTCAAAAAACGTATTTTGCTATATTCTCTCTCAAAAAATATCTCAATGTTCAAGGTCTGATTAACATCTACTATGCACTAGCATTCTCAACAATAAGTTATAATATAATTTCCTGGGGCCAAGCCACAGAGATAACTAGAGTCTTTACCCTACAAAAGCACATTATTTGTCTAATTTTCAACTTGAAGTATCAAGAAACATCGAATATTGACACTGGTCACTATCTAGATATTGAAAATATTGTGTCACATCCACAAAAGCAAACACCATCTGAAAAAGTGCTCGGAAATTCACAAATACAATACTAGAAATCAAAATAATATTTACATGAAAAAGTTTCATCCTATGGAGTACAAAAAATCTCCGAAATTTAGCGGGAGTCATCTCTACAACTTACTGCCTGAATCACTAAGAAATCAATCTCTGAAAAAATTCAAGAAAGATCTTAAAAAATTCTAACCTCCAATAGTTTCTACGACATTTCCGAATTTCAAATATACTCAACATCCATAAAATGATTACCATTCAACTGTTCACTTTCAATTTCAACTGTATCGTGGCTATAGTATTTGTAACTAACTGTACATTATATTGCATCTGTCTCTAACCTCCAAAAATTAAAAAAAAAACTACAATAAGTTTCTAAAAAAAAAACTTTTGAAAATTTATGTATTATCAAATTATGAATTGTATGTTTTTTTTATATTCAGATGATGAACCTACATGTAACATGGCAGGAAGGTCATGAATAATCTATCTATCTAATGAGGTCCACACAAATAAATGCCCTATTAGGGGAAACAGGAGAGACAAGCCTGGAGTTTAGGAGGAAATTCTTAGCAATTAATCATATAACTAGAAGAATAGATCACAAACCTCCAATTATATAATCATAGACATTTTGAAAAACATATGCGACTATAAAATAGGGTATTGGGGGAATATAGAGGTTCTGTTACTGGTGGAAGCGCTCCTTTTCAACAAGACATAAACAAACATTATATTCCATCATGTTATAGTTATGATCTGCATTTGGATATGAAAATAGTGTAAAAGCCAAGTTTAAATTTTTTAAAGAACAAAATAAAGACTTATTCAATTTGGTATATACAGATGCGTCAAAATTAGTGGAAAGGGTTGGTTATGGTATACATATGCCGAAGGTAAATTTTTGTTACTCAGCCAGACTCGAGGATAATACTAATGTTTGTGATGTGGAGATTATTGCAGTACACTCGGTAATGCGGTTGTGTAGAAAAGAATATGACTAGTACGCAATTACATAATCACAGATTCAAAATCTGCGTTGGACAAAATAGCAAGCCAAGGTATTTCATACCCAGGCAACACAAAGAGGCCCTAAAGATATCTCGGCGAACTCTTTTTAGGAAATTATGACGCCTTTTCTAACTTCTCTAAGAGGTGAAAATTCTCGAAGAATACACGTCAAATTCACGTCATCTGCTTTTCTTGATATCTATGACTATAACCACTCCCACTAGGATAACATGTAACTCAGAGACGATCATAGATAACATAATAACGAACGTCGATAAAGATGAAATTGTAAACATTCAAAATGACTTCTATGGACTGGCAGGTCATAACGGTCAGATTATATCGCTAAAAAATAACGCCCTAGCAACAGTTCAAGAAGCAAGTATACATAAAAGAATATTCAATCCCACAAACAAAAACAAATTCAGAGAGTTATTGAATGCCTCGGACTGGGAAATCCTTTTTGATCTTACAGAAACCAACACAACTTTCGAACCATTTTATGAAACTCTCCTCTGTTGCTTCAAATCAGCTTTCCCCGTCAGAAAAATCAAATGTAGACCCAAACCAAACAATCGCGGGTGGCTAACTAACGGAATCAGAACATCTTGTGAAAATAAGCGTTGCCTCCTTTACCTGAAGAGATTCACAAATGATATAACTTCTTTGAAATATGTTAAAAAGTACTGTTACCTGCTCGAAAACTTGATTAACCAGGCTATAAACAACAACAGATTATTGAAATCGTCAATGAGTCTGAATGTAAAATAAAAACCACTTGGGAAATAATCAATGCAAATATAAATAAAAAAATTATTCAATATACCAGATAACATAAAACTGAGAGTAAACAAGAAAATTATAGATCACCCAGAAGACGTCGCAAATTCATTTCTTGATACTTTCCTTAATGGATATAAAATCAAACAACACCAAATCCCACGACGATTACCTAAAAACTGTGACAATTTTCCATCCAATTTTTTTCTTCAAACCAATAATTGAATCCGACATAGAAATAACCTTAAATCAACTAAAGAATGAAAAGTCTGTCGGCCATGACAACATACCAATCACAATTATAAAACAAAATGCTGACATTCTCAAAAGACCATTAACATACCTCGTTAAATTATCTATAGAGTCTGGTGTGTTCCCAAACATTAAAAAAAAAACTGTAATCAAGCCATTGTTCAAAAAAGGTGATAAAGAACAACCAACAAATTACCGTCCCATATCACTGCTGCCATCTCCTTCAAAAATTTTCGAAAGTGTTGTAAAAGAACAAACAATTAGCTTTCCAGATAAACACGACATTCTCACGAATTCTCAATATGGGTTCAGAAAAAATATAAACACTTCGGATGCTACATACGATCTCATAAACAAACTCAACATCAAAATTGAAAATAAACAAATTCCACTGGTTACGTTTTGCGATCTATCTAAAGCGTTTGATTGTGTTGATCACTCTATTTTACTACTTACAGAAATTGGAATTCTATGGCATACGAGGGATTGCGAACAATTGGTTCGAATCATATCTATTAGATCGCGAAGTCCTACTCCGAATAACACATGATTGTAATTCACAAATAGAATAATATCACTCTAATAACGAAAAACTTCAATATGGTGTTCCCCAGGGATCTATTCTGGGTCCGAAATTATTCTTGATATACATCAATGACTTAGTTGCTAATTTTCCGTGTGTGGAATTCTGTCTATTTGCTGATGACACGAGTGTAATAGACTCAAGCGATAACATTGAAGATTTGTCGGTGTCGTCATCCCAACATCTTACAGAAATAATGCACTGGTTCTCCTCAAATAAGTTATGTGTTAATACAGATAAAACCCATTGTATAACCTTTCATCCAAATAATGATATAAACCAAATCAATATCGAAACACCTTATGGGGAAATACAAGGGACAACAAATGTAAAATTTCTTGGAATTCACATTGACGAAAAGTTAGATTGGAAAAAACATATTCATAACATAAACAAAAAACTTTGCAGTGCTACATTCGCAATATCTACCATAAGAAAAAACATTGGCAAAGAAACAGCAATCACAATATATTACGCTTATTCCTACAGCTTAGTCCAATTTGCTATAGAATTTTGGGGACACTCAGTAGATATCAACAGCACATTCATAATACAAAAAAGAGCTCCCAGAGCCATTTGCGGGATTAAACGAACCGAATCCTGTAGGAGTCATTTTGAAAGACTGAAAATATTCACAATTACAAATTTGTATCTATATCGTCTTTCCTTAGCAGCTTTCAAAAAAAAACATGAACTTGAACAATTCACGGATATCCACAACTATGACACTCGCAACAAAAACAAGTATATTCCACCACAATTCAATTATACAGTGAACAGAAAAGGTCCCTTATATATGGCAATAAAAACATTCAATCACCTACCGTCCGCAATAACAGGAATCATTCCTCTAAATATTTTTAAAAATAGGGTCAAACAATTTTTTCAAACCCATGTTTATTACGATATCAGAGAATTCTTCAATGATCTCATATACATCGTTTTTATACTGATAAACATTTTTCTTTCTTTCTTCCAATAATAAAATTCACTAGTCATTATTTCATCAAAACTATTAATATATGCAACCTTTTAATATCGGGAATATGCCCACAAATTTTTTCAATATTTTTTTTTTCAATTTTCTCTAGTTTCTGTTATTACTCACTTGTCTTTACGTTAACAGAATATGTTCTTTTGTATATTTATTTTTTGTGAGATATTGTCTTAATAACCTTATAATACGTTAACAGCGATTACTAATTATACATATTGTGTAATTGCTTTTATGTATGTAGAAAAACAAGTCAAAATGAACTACACTTCTCAATAGCTCACATGAGCTTTAGCATACATGAAAATCATCCCATATAAAATAGTATATTCTTGTGTATTTAAACATGTATGTATTCCAGAAATAAATTCTATTCTATTCTATGTGAGGTCGCTTGCGTGGTCTTCAAGAGTTCGCATTGCGAGTTATACAGGATATTCTTATATATTGAAAAAGAAAAAAATGTATCTCAATTAAAAATTGGAAAACAAATTTTTTCATAATTAGAAAAAAATCTACGATGAAAAATTGAATTTATTCTTTGTAATATCTAACAGACAACAACTACTTCCCAGCCATTATGGCATGCTGGACATTGACATTATCTGATATATAGAATTTATATCACAATAAATATTGTGAAATAGCCCTGAAATATTCCTATGGTGAATATTTGCATTTTCATTCTGATATTTGAATAAAAAACTTTCTCAATCAAGATTGGATAAAAAGTTTCGTGATCAAAATATCTGAAACAAAATGTAAATCAGATTTCTTCAGGTTGAAAGTTAGGGATTTCGCAAGATAGTTATTTTCTGTTACTAATTACAAAAGTAACTTGAATTTTTCATCGTAGATTTTTTTCTAATTTTGATTTTTTTCCCTTTTCAATTGAGAATAATGTTTCTCTTTCCAACATAAAAAACCTACTGAGAGGTCATTCTGAACGATGAAAGATATAGTTTATAAAGTTTATCTTTCAGTCATTTACTCTTCTGTGATACATATTTGCGAGCGTATTTGTATAAATCGCTGGGAAGTAGAGGCAGCATATCTCTGAGAGCTCATTGGAGAAATTCCCATCGGGATACTCAAACTAAGTAAATCCATATTGTATCGTTTTTTCAAGTCATATCTAAAAAAATTTAGAATAGGTGCATTCAATTTATATTTCTAGTGCTTTAATGGTTTTGTAGATAACCTTATTCCATACTTCAGAAAGAAGTTCCACCAACTGAGCTACTGACTGATGTCACTATTCAGGATATAAATAATAATTGCTGTTCTTCATGTTAGTCTGAACAAATTAGGTGAATTTTACATCAATAAGATAAAAACATTTTTTCATGGATTCAATATAATAAGTATATAGGACCATATGATGTTTTTCAGTATCGAATTGGTAGCAATTTTCTACTTCCTCATATGATTATTTTTCATAGACAGTACAAAGAAAGATAATAGCCATTTCGCGTTATGCATGACCTAAGTTGGTAGACCTCTTGAGCACATAATTAAATTATATATTAAACAAGGGATTGAACTGCACATGTGTGTGTTGCTGCAGCAAAAGTATTGAGATCAGAACACTTCACATTAATATAACTGCAAGAGAGGAATATTGAAACAAGTGATGAACTAATATAAAGTTCATTGAACATCTCATCTTACAAGATGAGCTTGAGCTATCAATAATGTAACTCAAAACAAAATCACAAAAAATAACTGAAAAAAATTAACCTTTTTGGCGCAAATCTAGCTGTCACCTTCGCTAGACCTGAAACCAAATGATAAAGCAGAATATTCAGGATATGAATTCAAATATACATTTCACTGCCCTTTGGATATCCCACAGGGTGTTGGTTGAAAATCAGAAATTAAGTTTTCCTCAATGACTTATCAAGAATTGCTAAATTATTTCTATTAAAATTTGGTAGTGATTTCCTCTTGAAAATTTCAATTCTTTATAACTTAATCAACCACAAAATTGTCAAGCTCTTGTTTGAATATCTCTATAACGCTTGATTTGATTTTGGCAAGGTGAACCACCAGCTGTTTTTTCTAAGGAATTCAAAAAACAAATCTAAAAACTCAAAGAGCTCCATAACCCCATGTAATGCACCCTGGATAATATGTCTGAAATGACTTTCCTATAAAAAATTTAGCACTGTCGAGAGAAAATAAGGTACCAATCTGAATGAAAAATATTTACCCGTTAAATTAGGATAAAAAACTCCTTTACCTAGATTGCCATTATCAAAGGCAATATCTTAATTCTTGCCTGATTTGCTTTGAATGCTTATTCGGTGCCTCTTTTGCCGATTGCTAAGGTACCTATCAGGCTTATATCGAGCAGACATTCTATTTACTACTTCTAAATAATAGATATGAAAGATACTTATCTTTCGAAGTGAACATATATTCTAATACGCCAATCAAACCACATAGAAACTAATTGATAAACATGATACAAGATAAAATGAATACATTCCTTTTTATCGCTTTATGGGTATAAGGATGAATCTAAAATGGAGGCAACATCTCTTTCAACATCAGTAGGTCTACACAACAAAAATACCAAAAATAACAGCACTTATTATCAATCCTCACTCTTCATTAAACACTTAAACACAAATAGTCAAAAAAATATATTATACAAGCGATAAACAATCACCTTGTGCAGCAGTCAACGTCATCCAAGCACTCAAAATTACGTTAGTTAAACAGACGAACGGATAGGAATGATGGACGATATCCACGATCCACGACACACGATCTGTTTTTTTCTGTATCATAGAATTCCCCGATGTGCGATATGTATAATATGTTCGCGTATCTATTGTCTCTATCATTCTTTCAACTCACCACCTGTGTTGCCTCCACTAACACCGGGAAACAACAAAAACAATAAATATATATATATATATATATATATATAAATTTAGAAATAACGACTGAAAATTGGTATGAACAGTGGTACAAGTTCAAGAACTTTGAATAATCGTATTATCTCTCACAGAAGTGATATAAGACTCAACAAGAAATCATGTGCATTAGCTCAACATGCTATTGAAACAGGCCATAAAATATCATTCGAGGAAGCACAAATTTTACATTCAGAAAAAAATTTCTCTAAAAGATTATTTCTTGAAATGATTGAAATTAATAAATCCAATCAAAATATGAAAAAAAAAACAGATATCGAAAATCTTAGCGAAATCTACAGTTATCTTTTACAAATGGATTAAAACTGATGATTCTCAAAGAATAAATATAAAGAAAATCAACACACCCACTACATATTTTATATTTTTTTGACGATTAATCATAGGTTGTCACTTCAAATCCTTCAATGTCACTAGATATAACACCATTCCGACAAATATTTACATATTTTACGTTTTTTTCAAAGTTAATGTTCATTAATCAACCACTCAGATTACTGTAAGTACTTCCTTCATTTTAAGTATTTTTTTTTCTCAATAATGTAATTCACATATTTTAGGACCCTGAAGAAGTTTCAAAATTGAAACGAAAGCTCGGTCCAACGTATTAAAGAGTTTTTCATAGTTCAACATTCGTGCTGACTGAAGATCCCCGGTATTCCCCACTGTTTATATATATATATATATATAAATATATATATATATATATATTTATATATATATATATATATATATATATATATATATATATATATATATATATATATATATATATATATATATATATATATATATATATATAATATATATTTTATTCAGGTTAAATTCGGGATAATTTTAGGACTCGCAGTGAGAATTTCTTGTTGTTCTTGTTACATTCGGGATATCTTTAGGAACTCGCAATAAGAATTTCTTATTCAGGTTACGGTCAGGATAACTTTAGGAACTCGCATTGAGTATTTCTTGTTCTGGTTACATTCGGGATAACTTTAGGAACTCGCAATAAGTTGGAACCTGGCGAATGAAATATGAGGTCTCCAAGATTTCTCCTGGGGACACCAGTGAGAATTTCGTTCAATTCCAGCTCATAGAGATCACCGAGACCTCGCAATAGGAGTTCGCATAAGATCCTAATTATAACCTCTCAGAGATCTGTGACCTGGGTATAATACTGATTATATAACCATGAATATCAAACAAATGGCATATTTGGCATCGTTAAATGATATACTATTTTCAAGTTCACATGGATACCAGGACATTCAAAGATAGAAGGGAATAAAAAATCGGATAAATTAGCTGAAATAGGTACTGTACCAAATGTTCCACTGAATATAAAGAGGGATAAATATGGACTGATACAGTTATTACGTAATGATATATTGCAGGAATTTTACAGTAAATGGAAACAAGTGAAGGTAAAAATTACTCAAAAATACAACCAATGTATTCCATCAAAAGGTGGTATTGCAAGATTCCATTTATAACAAGACATATAACGATTATAATCAGAATGAGGACAAAAAAACACCTATGCAGAATTGGTGTTGAAAATCACCCATATTGTGAATGTGGTGACTTCAAAAATATTAATAATTTTTTTTTAGAATGCTCAATGGATGCTAACCCTAATGAAGATTTTTTTTACATCAGCTAATGAATTAGATTATTATTATGAGATGGGGTTGTTATAAAGAAAACGCATATAAGTTTCCACACGTATATCATTTTCTCAAAAACAAATCCTGAAACTACATCCTAGCCTAATGTTTGTGATGTTTGTCCTACTAACTTATTTCAGCACAAGAAGAGATATACCCACAAATATAAATTATGCAATGATGAAAACAAGTGAAAAGAAAATAGAACAAAGACGAATATCGTAATCGCCAAGAGCAAGATTCCTGCTTTCAGAGGACAAAGTTTTTATTACAAGGGTATTTAGGGGAGAGCTGGCTAATGGCGCCGACGGGAAGCTATATCCAAGAGAGATTGACGCACAGCAGGAATTATCTACGACATACTGAAATCTTTCGAACAATACTGGACACAGGACACTGGTTCCAATTTTGATTTGAGGGTATATAGAAGTTGATTTTGATGTGGAATGGACATGTATACAAGCACTAATAATGGAGGCACCCAATATTTGATGTCTCTACGTCTCCCATGTTAAAAAAAATTATATGGATCTCCCGCCAAGAGAGTGATTTTAACCTCACTAATACCACAGTTTATAGCTATAAACTGTGCTAATACGGTCTAGTATGTACTCCGCGTTCCGCATGTTCCACCATTTGTCATTGCTGTTGTGTTTGTTTAATTTTCAGGGATTATTATTCAATTCCGTTTTTCAAAATAGAGAGGAACAAGATCCTATGTGTAATGCAGCTTACAAATGCAGTACTTGAGCATGGAAATATATTGCATTACAGGTAAGATAATTTTTCATGAAAATGATGCTTAACCCTGCATCACTAGCGCCCCAAAAAATTACGCTAGCACTCGCGTGTGATAATTTTTCTCACACTACGACTAGATCAAAGTTATGTTTGATGTTATTGTTTTTATTTAAATTTTTGGAAATAAAAGGAAAATATAGATAATGTTGAAGGGTTTATTTTATAATATTAACGAAAAATAAAACTGCCAGTATAGTTTAAACAACACAAATAAACTTGTGCAACGATGTGAACACAACAAAGAAAACCACCCTGTATATATCTTTTAAATGTAACTCAGATAAAAATTATGTGAACATAGGCTAAAGTAGAAACAAATGATCATAAAAATTTAATTATCTGAATTATCACTGTTGTCGTTCACACCACAACACGTTCGACATGTGAATGTCGTATGCCCCGTGCAAATCGCAGCTTCGCAGCTAACACATCGCTTTTTTGACTTCCTGTTCTTTCTCCTGGGACAAAACGTACAAAAACCTGATGAAACGTCTCTGTTGTGATCAATCTGAGACAAATTTAAGTATGCCCTCAACATGCTTCGGATATCAATTGGCAAGGACCTAATTGATGAACGCCCAACTAACAACGGCTCAACCAAGTCTTCCGCCAGTTTATTCAGATGAATTCTACGTTCCTCAATGACGCCGGTATTAGTTTTATAAACAATATTGGAATTAATAGCAGCAATGTCTAGAATTGTGAAAAAAATTCCAAGGGGCCATCGACAAGAGAATCTAGAAACAGAATATGTTGATTTTAACTCATCAACCACGTCTACGCCACCTTTGGTTAGGTTGTAAAATGTGACAATCTCAGGTTTCTGCAGGTCACCAGACTCAGAATCTATGTTGTCTCCAGAATGAAATGTAGACAACATCAGCACATTTTTCTTGGGTTTTGCTTTATATGACAATAATACAGTGTCCTTCTGAAAACCAAACATGCTACTAGGTACAGGTCGCTTCGCATTTATAAACACTGGTGGAATTTCCTTTTTGTTTTTTCTGAGGGTACCAACGATAGTGGTTTTCCTACCAATCAGTTCTTTGGCTAACGGAATTGACGATAAGTAATTGTCCATAGTTATATTTCTACCTGTATCAAATATGGGATATGCGATACGCTTTACCACAGCAGCAGCAGAATTGTCACGTTGAAAAGGCCCAGCCGGCTGTTTTCCTGCATATATCTCCATATTACTCGTATAAAACATCCTGGAATCAACTAAGGCATATATTTTAATGCCGTATTTGGCCGGCTTATTGGCTATATATTGCCTAAATTTACAACGGCCTCTAAAGCTCTCTAACATTTCATCCACTGTACAATACTCTCCAACTTGATAATTTTCTTGACATTTGGAGACAAATTGTTCAAAGATTTCTCGAATGGGAGCCAAATTATCATAAATTTTTCTTTGGTTTCTGTCATTCTTATTGTCAAATCTCAATGCTCTACTCAGAAGATGAAATCGTTCTCGTGACATCGTTAGCCTAAAGCAAGCAGGTGCAAATATTGAATTACCCCAAAGTTCTTTAGTATTCACGTTTTGAGCCTTCCGTACCCCAGCCATGTATAGGAGGCCAATGAAAGCATATATTTCTATGGTATCCGTGTCACGGCAATCTCTTTCTCTGCTATAATTATTCCGTAATTTGGCCAAATAAATATTAGTGCAATGTACAATTTGTTCAATAATCTCCTCTGTTATATATAATCTCCAGCAAGTTGCCACAGTATTTGCATTTTTTGGCAATATTTTTGACCGCAGGAAGATGACTGATAATATTCCTTCTTGGTGTTCGTACATTAAGTCGTGGAGGATAAGCCATCCAGTGAGTTTTTTGTCTTTACCAGTAAAATGGTGTATAGAGCCGTATGCACGATTTTCTTCAATCTCCTGGACAAAATTTTCAACATCTTCATCACTTTGTTCCGAATCAGTATTGTGTTCACTATGTTCACTGGCAGCATCACTTTCGATATCTTCGCGTTCATTCTCTTCCATAATTTCTTGGTTTTGCCCGTCTTCTTGACCCGTCCATGGTATATTAGCTAACATCTGCTCTCTTTCACCCTCTTCATATTTCATTCGCCCTCATTCCGCAAGCATCCGTCCTCTACTCATTCTTTATAATCTAAAACAATAAATTCACTATAGTAGAAAACAAATTCACTCACCAACACGAGTTTACTCGATCACAAAAAATAATAAACTACGTTAGAACTCGCGCGATGAAATAAACTCTCACGGAGGTCTGCAAAGGGTCAACAAGTATCTGATACCTAATATCAATTCACACTAAATATTGCACATGCCGATGCATATTCAAGAAGAGCTGTCCAAAGTCAGCTAGAAGTGGTGGTAGCAGTATATGTGATTTACTGTTCATAGAATGTGCGTTTTATTAGCAGGCGTGAGGAAAACGCTCATAGCGCGAGTGATGCAGGGTTAATATTCAGTTCATCCTACTGAGATTGTTGTCCTGTTCGTTTGAAATGCTCAGCCTGCTCAAAAAATCACGGAGATCACGTAATTGTGAGGTGATTGATTTGATTTATACAGAAAATATATTGTCCAACGTTGAAGCACAGTCTTCTTTGATATATAGGTGTCACAAACTAAAATATATATATATATATATATATATATATATATATATATTATATATATATATATATATATATATATATAATATATATATATATATATATAT
>JAFIRS010005373.1:0-58939 GCA_018342105.1 Gonioctena quinquepunctata | reverse complement strand
TGTCTCCCCGATGTTTTCCTGTATCTGACAGAATTAATTTACCTTTTGAAACGTTCTTCTTTCATGTGTCATTCGGAGGTTCATATTCAGCAAGCAGGGCCTCGAGGCTAAGAATCAACCATTCTTTTTCCAGAACGGCAGAGTGTGCTAAAATAATCCTGATCCTGTAACTAAAGAGTTGACTATGCGAATGAATCTTCGAATATTTGATCATACTGAGTGATCCAGGTAAATGTTGACCCCACGTGAAAAAATTATTTGAAAAACTGGAATGTCCATAGCACAAAACAATAAGCAATCAGAATCGACACTCGATCATAAGTAATTTACAAGATCTTCGACGCCATTAATTTCATCCAAAGCAGAGGGTTGGTGTCGTATGGGGTTTTTCAAAAGTTCAGGCTCGTTATTTTGTTTTTTTTTCAAACGAGAAAATAGTTGATTAGACAGTCACATCAATGATTGCTCTTTTCCTAGTGATGTATAGACCACGGATATTTTTTGAATGGCAAAAGGTTTATATGCGCTAGTCTAGTTGGTATCGAGAGAGACGATTACCCGCTTAAAATCACGTACGTAATTCTGCAGGGAACAGATTTGGGTATTTGAATATCGATTCGTAAGATTGTTCTATGAGCGACAAAAAGTAGAAAGCTTCATTTACGTTTATGACATTCACATCATGATCTGACTCAAACTTTTTTCTTAATTGAATACTACTCAACTATCAACTAGAAAATTGAATTAGTAATGACAAAATCTCATTTCTTATGTCCATTGACAAAAAACAGGTATTTTTCGTCAACCCCTACTAACGTGACCTCTGCAGTCAAAATTATTTGAAAACAATTGAACTGTGTTGCAACCAATGTGAATAAGACAGGTCGTTCCAATCTCCAAAACATGGTTGCCATAATCACAGAGTTGTGGAATAAAAAAGGGAAAAATCAGTAAAAACTTGTTTTAGGAGTAGGAGACTGTGATTTCATATTCTTTTTTCAATTATAAATCACTACTTCAAAAAACTCTTCTTTGCATTTCAAAAAAATTAATTCTCTTGAGCTTTTCATGAATTTGCATAGTACATTTTGAGTTCGATGAGATGCAGGCACTTACATAAGGAAAATAATATTCTGAGAAAATACAAATAAACTTTTTTCCCCATTTGTTTTTAAAAAAAACTGAAGGCCCTTTTGTACTTTTTTTTTTTTAAATTTGGTGTGATGCCTTATAAAATACAATCGATCAGAGTTCTTTAAAAAGTAAGTATTCAAGTGTTTCATCCTGTATTATGTTTCCCTTTACGATTTTATAAAACATAAGAAAATTTCTTTTTAAAAATAAATTTAAAAGGAAAATATTACTTCATAAAAAGACAAATTTTATCTCCAGTTGGGGAATGAGTTTGCTGGGGCTAGGGAATAATGTAAAATAAATTATACTTCTTGAAAATTATATTATTTTCCCTCAGTAATCCTACATTCATAATATGAAAATCACACGGCATTTTATATCACTCATGACCAAAAACGAACATTTAACCCATGTATTAATTTTACAAATCATACTTGGAAATCTAATTAACGACCGTGTATAATAAAATAGGTAACTCATCTGGGGGATGAAACTATAATTGTCTAATAGTTCGAATATAATAGGTAATTTTTAATATTTATAATGAAATAATGTAAAACTTCACTCACTCAACTGCAGAGAGTAAAGATCAGCGATCTGTGACCGTCAACTGTCAAGTCAGAGAACACCTGAATTCGAAATATCATCCAATTCATGTTAACATTGTGATGTTCACAAATAGACTCCGTTGCGATGTTGCTCGATGACAAACTTTTTAACTAGAAATTTACCACTTTCAGTGCAGATATCACTGTGGTTATTTATTAATATCCTCAAATTATTATTACTGCATTTTCGAAGTTTTGTTAACAAAGCAATGTCGCAAAATCAATATGTTTTTAACAAATATGGGTAATCACAATGGAAATATCTTTTAATGTAAAATTTGAGACTGCACGAAACTGCATAGTGATGTAACGTGTTTGCTGGGTAGGAATTACTTTTTTTCGTCAATCACCAAAATTTATTTTGTTGAATTTAAATATTCACTTGAAAAGTTATGAAAAAACATTTTACATATTGTAACTACGAGGGCCGTAACTAAGTAACGAAGGAGTTTAAGAAAAATGTTATTTGAGGTACTGGTGATATTTTGACCTCATCTATACATTCCCGGCTTTGGAAATTTTTCATTTCAGATAATGAACCTGTAATCGATCTGTCGATTTTCAATATAATCTCGATGTTCGTCCTGGCGCACTTTTAAGGGTCTTGATGTATCACCAACATAACTTTTGCTACGAGAACAAGGTATGTTTTATAGAAAATGTTTTTACTTTTCTTTTGTGCTTTTCTTGATTTTATTTCTGTAAGGATCGATCTTAATGTGTTAGTTGTGATACTTGTGCCAATCCGTTTGTTGTTGTTTGTTTCAGATAGTATAATAATAATAATGATAATAATAAGCTTTATTCACGTTAATTAGATTAAATATACAAGAAAATGTGCTCAAAAGTATCGTGAGTAAAGAAAGAAGATTGATAAGAGCTAAAGCACTTGTTTCACAATTATTCGAACAAGAAAAAATGGTATAAAATAATATCTAAGCAGAAGTATGAGATTTTTATATAATGAATAATAGTGATATGTAAAATTAAAAAAAAAAAAACAATGCGTCACACACCTATACACGCATATACAAATAATAAAGTTAAAATGTTGATTATGATTCAGTATAAAATTATAAAAAAGCAGATATGTGAGCTGGGTACAGTTCATAGATAAAATGGGTAAAAATCAGAAATAAGTATAGAAGTAAACACTAGATAATTAAGAACAGTATAGTATGCTGTATAGAATATTCAAGTGAAATTATTAATGATTGAGCAAAATAGTGATAAGCAAATGACACAATCAGTCACCCACCCATACACACATATACATATTATAGATATTAAAATTATTAATTTTTCAGTCTTCAAAAAAAGAACGAATCATATTTCTTGGATTTTTATTTATGAATTCTCTCAATTGTTGTTTGAATTTTCTTTTGATATGTATACATTTTAATTCAGGAATGCTCTTGTATAACTTGGGTGCTAAGAAGAGGAACATTCTCTGTGTTGTAGCTTTGACCATTAACGGAGGTATATAATAAATTTTTTTTGTGTATTGTATAGTATTTCTAATCCCAATTGGACCGACATAAAAAGTTTCGAGAAGAAATTATCTTCCACACGATTGAACTTTTTTATGATTGTACCAGGAACGCTTTGAAAGTAAAAACACTGGTAGTATATAAATTTCAAATTTGCCGGGCAGTGCATATGAACACTCCTCGTAGTGTTCTTATTTTTATTGCCGTTCCAATTGGGATTAGAATAACTATAATTGTGGGTAGTTGGTTGTAGTTGGTTGAGGTGCTTTGTGTCGTGATGTCTTAGGCAGGTGATGAAGAAGTGTAATTATCTCACGTCCAAGATTTTAGATTCAGAATAAAGTAGGTCAGATGAGTATCTCGAGTTTTTGGAAAATATCAATTTTTATGAATCTTCTCTGTAGTACTTCCAACGGATTCAGATGAGTTTTTAGTGCTCCACCCCATGCCAGAATTCCAAAGCGGATATGTAGCATGAGGTTATTATTCCAAAAAAGTGTCAAATATGTATTGTTGCATATTGTACCAAGCAATTAGCTATTGTTAGTGATTATTTACAATTTCATAAAAATTATGGAATCTCACAAACTATCGGAATAATGATCACAATACTAGGGTCGTCTTTTCTAAACATTTTATTTTTATTTTTTTATTTTTTTATTTTAGACATAATACATCCAACAGGCCTAAGCCCAATAACAGGAGTATATAATAATAATAATTATAACAATTTGAAGTGAATGGTAAATCAGGAGTAAATGATAATCAATGGTAACAAATAATAACAAAATCATAACAAAAGATGCCTAGCTATATGTCATCGAAAGAGTGAAGGTTAGATTAAATAGAAAAGGTGATAACTTAGAATAAAGTACAGATGCACGAAGGAGATACAAGTAAAAAAATTCAAAGTGTATATATGGCGAAGCTAATTTGGAATAAGTTTATACAGTTGCTTTCTAAATTCATTCAAGTTAAAAAAGAAGATGTCTACAGAGGGTACATTGTTGAGGCTTCTACACATAGTTGAGATTGGACTATTGTAGTGATGCTGTGAATTTCATGTCGATTCGAAAAGACAAGTGTGACCTTGACGAAATACGTGAGTATTGAAATTTAATAGTGATAATAGAGATGTTGAGTCAACTTGGTTATTTATCAGTTTGTATACAAAATGTTTTTGCTATTTCTCTACGTTTCTCAGGCTAACAAAATTGAATTTTTCCCAATAGTAAATCGTATTCGTAGTGATAAATGGGATAAGTGTGGTGTTTCTTGTAAAACCCAAGGAATTTAAGAAATTTCTTTTGAACTGATTCAATGGATGATATGTATTTGACGTGGCTTGGGTTCCCCACTACATTACAATATTCAAGTTTGCTGCGAACTAAACAGTTAGTAGATAGAGGAAATAGCCCTGTGATTTGACAATTCTTTACAATTACTTTTTAAACAACCCAGAGTTCTTCTAGCATTGTTTATTATTTTTTTCAATGTGCTGATTAAACGTAAGTTTGGTATCAAAGAAGAACACCTAAGTCTTTGCATTCATTCACTCGTCTTAGGATACCATCACCGATTCTATAGTCATATATAACGGGAGAAACTTTTCTGGAATAGCTCATAATTTTGCATTTATCAACATTCAAATATAACTTATTCGCCGAGCACCAGTCCGATAAGAGATTTAAATCGTGCTGGAGACGAAAGCAATCGGTAGTGTCTGAGATTTCTGTATATATTTTCTATCATCAGCAAAAATAGTTTACTCGACTGAAAAATAGTACATATTTCATCGATGAATATTAGGAATAGGGTGGCCCTAAGTTCGATCCCTGTGGTACTCCCGAGTAAGCTACAGAAATTGGAAGATTTCACACCTTCATATTCAACAAATAGGGTTTTCTATCGCTCAAGTAGGATTTCAATAGATTCTGAATCTTGGGCGAGAGACCAAAAGCTCAATTTTAATATTAGCTGATTGTGGGATACTGTATCAAACGCTTTACTGAAATCAGTATATACAACATCAATTTGGCGACGATTATCAAGGGAATTAGATATGAACTGCGTAAACGTGCAAAGGTTAGATACAGTGCTACGTGATTTCATAAAACCATGTTGGAAATCTGACAGGATTTACTCACATGTATATAGATGAGATCAAAAAAAATAATTTCGAGTAATTTTGAGAAACCAGAAATTAAGGCTATTGGTCTATAGTTACGAATGTCTCCTATTTTCCTGATTTGAAGACAGGACAAATACGGGATTGTTTCCATATGGTGGGAAAAGTTTCGGTATTCAGGATGAGGTTATAAATAAAAAAGTAGAGGCCTACATAGCACTTTCACCTGGGATTTAATTAGTCTAACGGGGACATTGTCAGGACCGCACGTCAATTTGTTTTAGCTTTTTGCCGCCGTTAGAATGAGTTCCTCGCTTTTATTTTATTGATATGTAAATAATGACTGGAACTGATAGAACATCCGGAAAGATACGTTCATTTGAGAGGAGAATCATGGACATATGCATTGCTGAAGTGTTCAGCAAAGGCGTTGACTATAGATTCGGATGATGTAAGCTTTTCATCATTGATGAACATAAGTCCAGGGATACGAGATTTTTTTTTTTGGTGTTGATGAATGACCAAAACTCACGGATTACTAGTCAGGCTATTTTCTGATTTTTTAATGAACTCTGAGTAAGCAAGGTCTATTTCAGTTTTAATGATACGCCGGAGGTGTTTATAACGTTCAAAGTAAAAATTATATTTGCACTTTCTATACATTTTGTGGTGGTGATTTTTTTTTTAAATATTATTGATAATGTTTTGGTAAACCACGTTGTATTTCGAGGATTATTAATTACTAAAGGGTGCACTGATAAATTACACTTTAAGGTAGCATTGAACTCTTCACAAGCTATATCAACATCGGAGATAGATTCTAAATAATTCCAGTTAATTTCGCTAATTTTTTTTGGGAAAACTTTTGGATGTTAATTTTACGGAAATTGTAACGTTTAGCATCCGATATAAATACCTTCTCAGTTTCACAATCAATTACCAAATTCACAGCAAGACTAGGGTGGTGGACATCAAGTTCAACCAACGGATCAGAGTCAAGTAGCACTTTGCAATCCATATTCTCGGGTGACATAACAAGATCTAAAATTCTACCATTTACATTTTCTATGAAATTGTTCTGTATTAATTTACAATAACTAATGAATGAGTTAAATGGTCTTGAAAATTAATAGTGCCCACCATGATTTGTAAATCAACTCAAACCGTCACATAATCAACTCTTCCTCTCAAGCAAAATATGCTACTAATACCTCTTTGTACATAATATACTATTCCAGGCAACTATTTTGTATTCAAAAAATCGTGTGAGTGGTTTATTCAATCTAACTAGCTTTCCAATAAAGCCTTATCCCCCGTATTCAATGTTTCACGATGCATTTGTCCGATAAGAGAATTAAAGTAAGGTATATTGCGGCAGTATGGAAGATAAATTGCGAGTATAACTAGAGGAGAGTAATCAATGGTCACCTCGGCGTAATTTCTGGTATGGCCGTGCAGTAAACAACCATGCAGGGAGACGACTTATATTACCGCTATTAATTTGCAGAGCCAGCTAGGACCGGCCAGAACTACTCATACCTTATGCTCCTAATTGCCACGGTCGGCTCGTGTTCTGCTGGCATCTTTTGGGATAAAATATCGTCCGTCGGTCGAATAACTACGAGGATAAATCGTGAAAAGCACCACACCGCATGGCCAGCCAAAAAAGCAATTATGGGGAAAATAATAACAGAACTAAGTGTTGCAGACATGGAAAAATCTTACCGACACCCTTTCATATTTTATGACCCTATATTAAATATGTATTTGTGTCTATTAATCCATAACCTGTTTCTCAGGATTATCCATGAATATTTGTAGATTCACCTTAGAATAAGTTATCTATCGTAGGCCAGGTAAAATTAAGTTTTCCTGAATAAAGGAAATAATTGCTTTTTGATACTATCTCGTTTCTTTTCCACAATTATCAGCAATCGTATTTATAAACATTGAAAAGATTGAGATTTGACATCAAGCAGAGGTTAGGGGCTCAATTGCCTGAACCGGCTATCTGAGAGAAGAGGCGTACCAACTGAGTTTAGCTGTGGTAAGGAAAGTGATAACAATTGGCAGCAACGTGACGAGAGAACAGTGACGTTAGCTAGCAATTATTATTACATCACAAAACATATTATACAGGGCGAAAATACTTATCTATATCATAACAATTTGGCTCACAACGAAGAGCGGAAATTATTAGCAATCTTCATTTTATAACAACAATTCATATTTGCAAATTATCATTATATTACAATTGGCACCCAAAACGTGGAGCGAAATAATAACAAAATAATTTGTTATATCATCATAACATTACAATGGCGCCCAACGTGGGGCGAAATAATAACAAAATAATTTGTTATATCAATACATAATAATAAAGTCATTTCTGGGAAAAGATGATAATATCATAGGGTTTGCTGATGATACGGCTATATTTTATAAGGCAGATAAATGGAACGAATTGAAATATACTGCAGAAGCTAACTTCTCGCGTATAAAACAATGGCTGGACTTCAAGTTACTGACTGTGAACACAGAAAAAACCACGTATCTAAATTTTTCTTGTAACTCTTCTTCCGCTCCAACCTACAACCAACTAACCGTCACATCCGATTCAGAAACTTTCATAATCCGCCTTGAACATAAAATAAAATACTTAGGCGTCATTATAGATTCACATATGAAATGGGACTTGCATATAGCATATCTCTCAAACAAGCTGAGATCTATATTGTACAAGTTTAGAAAATTGAAATACCTCATACCTAAAAATTATCTTTCAATTCTCTACTATTCCCTAGTAGAAAGCCACCTCCGATACGGAATACTAATATGAGGCGCGGCCCCAAAAACTCATCTTCATACCTTAAAAGTAATGCAACGAAGGTTTTTGAAACTTGTTCATGATAAAAACCTCAGTTACCCAACAGATATCTTATATGCTGAAACGAAAATCCTTGATATTAGACAATTATATTACTTCTACTCCTGCATCAGTTACCATTCACACAGGCAACAACATCACTTACCAAATCATCAATACAACACTCGTCATAAACAACACTATATCATTCCATTCATGGCTAAAACGACTACCCAAAGATCATATACTTATCTCGCACCGAAATTCTACAATTCCATTCCTGACAATATAAAAGAAACAATAAATTTACACTCTTTCAAAAGACAGTTGAAGAGATACGTACTTGAATTAGGTAGAACGACCACTAATTTTCCTTAAATTCAGAGACAAAATCTTCCCTTCGACTTTTTTTTCACAACAAATATTATTATTCAGGTTACACTATGTCGATCTCAATGTTACTATTACTACTACAAAAGATTTTATAATCCTCAATATTGACACTACACTACAATATACCTTGTACTTCTGATATCTAAATCTTCATGTTACACCCCATTGACGTTCTTTCATAACCACATAAATCCCTTGTCTCAATTATTTGTTTATATGTATACCTATGTGTTTATATGTGTTTATGTGTGTGTATATGTGTATATATGTGTATGTATATATATATATATGTATATATACGTATACATACGTATACATTAGTATTCTAAGTAGTTTAGTTTTTTATATTATAAATATTTGTCAATGCTGAAACAAGTGTTCTCACACTTATCGGCTTTTGCTGCTTTGTCCACACCATCAATCTCAATCTAATTGTGATACTTGTGATTTCAGTGATCTGCGATTGTATTTTGATTGTGAATAAAGATTAAAGATGAAGATTATATAATTATAAGGTGCTTAAAAAAACGAATGTCTCATAACAGTATAATTACAGTACAAGTAAAATATGAACGAGAATGAATTGTTTGGTGTGACTAAATGTCCAAAATTTCATATAGATAACCAATCAGAACAGTTTTATAGTGATACATATCTTGTGCTATTTCATACTGATAAAATCACAGTAGATTCGAAATTGTTTTAGAATAAAAATTTAGCGTACATAATCATAACACACGCAATAGTAATCTTATTAGACCTCAACGCTTCAAACTCATCAAATCACAAAAAAAATCTTGTGCAATGCTTTACGTGCCACTATTAAAACAATGAATATGTTTAGTTTCAAGCGGGTAACGAAAAAATACTTTGGAAAAAATTGCTTTTATTCAATTTTAGATTATCTGGAACATGTTGGTGATCACAATTTCGATACAGGGAATATACTTGTCGTACATCTACACTTGATGTAAATGCCACTTGTAGGTACTTTGTTCTACTTGTGTTTTTTTAAATTATTTTATTGTATTTTTCATCGTGGACTAACATTGACCTTTACTACAAATGTATACCATGCATCATGTAGCTAATAAATTTCTATTCTATTCTATTTATTAGGTCCTGTCGAAAGTATATGTCAACGCATTCAATTCCTACAGAAAGAAACAGGAAATTAAAAATTTATTATCTGTATGCCAAGAAATACTTATCTGTATGCCAATGGCTTAAAATCATTAAGTTTCATATCACAAACTATTGAATTTCTTGATCATATTCGGACTTTACTTTCCTACAAATTTGACAAAATCATCTTCAAAGACATATAAGTTTGAAATAAGTACAATAGGCGAGAACACGAGAAATTATTATCGCTTTAAATGAGCTTTAAAATACATAACGCATGTATAAATGTACCCAGAAAACATGTTTTGAGTCAAATTTCAATTACAGCAGTTCCCATTCGTTTTTGAAAATCAGCAAATTTTGAAGCTACTATTATTGGCGCTCTTTGTGACGTAAACGATCGAGCTGCCAATTCGCGTGTGCAAGACTGGTAATGCCCTCTAGTGACTCGATAGTTGAAGTTTTCCTGGTTTATTTCCAATACTCAATATGGAACAATTTCAATTATTTTACAATTTCTAAATAATCTACCACGATGTAACACTTTTGTGGTCACTACTAGCTCCAGATTAATCGAAGTTTTTTTCTGTCAAAAAAGTAAGTAAACGTAAAAAAATATTTGTATTGTTACGATAGCTCACCGCATCTGGAGGTTATCCATGTCAAGTTATAGATATTTTGAATACCATAAAGTAATGCTACTTCTGTGTACTTTTAGGTACGGCAAGTTATGTGCTTGCTCGTTAGTTAATTAAGGTTTATTAAGGTCTTGAGAACATAAAAAAGTGAGGTAGCAAAGTAGTTTAACAAATTAAAAAAAGTACCCATATAACCCTGGTTAGCTTTAACCTGACGGGAAACCACTAAATAACATCAGATTCAACTCAAAACTATTTAATGAAATTCCCAAATAATATAATAATCAGAAAAAGAATGAGATTCACAATTTTACCTGAATATGGGATCCCACTTTTACCTTGCAAGGATGGGAGAACGTTGAACGATCCCTAAATAATACAAACACGTTCAACACTCTCTAACACGTATAATTGTCAACAAAATATTGCGTATTGCTTATACAGTACAAGTAACGATGTTTACTCTTAATACTTGAACTGCATTACATTTAACATTAGTTCACATGTGAGACCAATTGCTTTTGTAACCGACACCAGTTCCTGAAAATTAAAATACAAATAATCCTCTGCGAGATACTTTGTCCTGATAGAATGCCGTTTATGATAGACAACTCGGAAAGACATCAAAAGTATCTCTGTCCCCTGTTCATAAGGCTGATTGATCAGTTTACAACACCGTCCAGGGGTTCCCGAACTCGCAGTTTAAGTCGCTATTTGCATTTATTCACCAGCGCAACACCGTCCCACGGAACTTGGTTAATACTTTTAGTGTCCACTTCTAGACGATCAATTGAAAAACGGAAAACATCTCAAATATTTATCGAATGAAAACATCACTCCCGGAATTTGGGATTGAAATATCGAAGAATAACAGAGCACGTACTATTCTTGGTACTAGTTTTGCAATCGACTACACAGCAATAGCGAGGGCTCATTATTATTATATGTATGTTGTTATACTACCCATCCGTGACCGTTGCCACTACGATAATAATAATAATGTTTATTCATCTGAAGTATGCTACAATATTCATAAGTGATTTGTGAATAAAGGGGGAGACCTCATAAACTGAAAGTTTTCAGCTTGTGCTTGTGATTACCAGGATCATTACCTACTTCTGCCACCATGGGCGCTGTCATAGTTTCATCTATCCCCTCCAGCCTAATGCACACAGCGAATTGGCGTAATCGAGTTGATTGTGACATTAAACGGCAATGTTGCCAAGTTTCTTAAACTATAAATGCCAGAACAAGAAAACTATTCGCAATGTCAAGCAACGATGGCGGATTTGAAGGGTGTGAAAAAATTTGATCTGTCATAAAACAATATATTGTCGATTTTACAATGCACATAAACCTTATTATTCTTTAAATTATGAATCATTGTGGTCAATCAAAATAATTTCTGATAAAGAGAAAGCCAATCATTTATTCTTGTTATGGAGGCGCAGCCTAGGATTTGAAAATACGGCAGCGTTGCAAAATTGATTGAAGCTGTCGACTGTGGGATTGGTTGATTACGTCACAACAGTTTGCAATGACGCTAGAAAGAAGCAATTTGAATTTTACCGACTTCAAATGTATTTTTTTCAAAAAAAGAAAGAAACCAACCAACAGACTTTTCACAAGCTGTAGAATCCATTAAAAATATTTTGAAAACAATTTCGTATCCTCGCCAATTCTTGAAAAAAAAATTCACACAGCATAACCGAGATATTGGTTGTATGCAAAAATATGGGACACTCGGTATATACAGGCCTGACGAGAGGGTGGGGAATCCGGGACAAATTCCCGGGGCCCGGAGCTCGGACCGCTAAGTTGTGCAAAGTATAACCATAAAGTATGTCTCACAAAGTAAATTTATTCGATATACTTTGGACTTTTCAAAACTTAACTGATAACGAAATTGAAGAAAAAGTCGGCAATCTACACAGAATATATTTTGAAGATCTTCTTAACTTCCAATTAATAGATTAAATCAGACATCTTAAAAATATTTATACGGCAAATTTTGAAAATATGGAACTTACACCATTGAATTTGCTAAATAAAATATGCAAATTAAATCTAGACACTTTGTTTCCAAACATTGTAATTGCACTGATACTGTTCTGCAGGAGGAGAAAGATCTTTCAGTCATTTATCCAGAATTAAAAATGTTTTAAGGTCTATAATGACTCAACAGCGGCTATCTGACCTAGCTATTTTATCAATACAGTGGGGAATTAGCCAGAAATAGTGATTTTTCCGAAATTATTCTCAACTTTGCACACCGAAAAGCCCGTAAAGCTACATTATGCAGAGAATTACTTTTATGTCTTGAACTTTTGAACCGTAAGGTTTATTATTTATTTTGTTCATTTATATGTATGATTGTTATTAGCTATAGGATAAGAGTTCTGTTTTCTATTCTTTGTTTTACTTGTTTTTATTTTTAATATAATACATGTTTATTTTGATTTTCAAGCATTTTGATTTAATGATCAGATCATCAAGACTTTAATTTTTTTAAATCAGGAGTAATATGGGTAAGTAATAGGTTTACCATGATTATTTTAAACGGTCAATATTTAAGCGGGCCCGAAACATATAGCTATCCCGGGGCCCGCACTAGCTCTCGGCGGCCCTGGGTATATACATTTCTGTAATGAAATATTTCGATGCCGAAATTAGGGGCATGTCCTCCCTGCACATGTGGCCAAAACTACGGTTCCTACAAACCGTCGAGTCGGTGTAACTGGCAGAGGTGACAGACAAAACAGCCGTCGTTTCGCATCGTCCGTAGAAATAGACTGTCCACTTTGGCATGTGCAATCCTTCTCCTTGTCCCTTGCCTCCCGGAATATTGACGATCGCCGCCCGAGCGAGGCGGAAGAAACCCTTCATCCCGGAATTTATATGATGTTCGAGTAGCGTCCGGCATTGGTTGCGTCGGTATCCAATAACGCCACCCGCCATTCCTGTCAAACTGAAATTCTGAAAGAAACCGCACCAAACGATAAAACATGACATTCTCTAATACATAACTCAGCCGGCCACGCCACCGCCGCTTTAGGGTGAACAATTGGGGTGCCCTGGCAATAAAAACAAAAAGTTATGGCATTTTCAGCGCAAGGGAGCGGAAAAGATGTGGAGTAATATGAATTTTGTTCGAGTTTCGACCGAGACAAAATGAATTCTTCAGCACACCACATATACGACAATCATGAAGTCATATACTTGAAATATTAGATCAGTTCAATGTTCCTGAAATAATTATTCCAAAAGAATATTTTGGATTGAAGGTACAAAATAGTTATTTATACAACAAGAATATAAAGCGACTCTTTTTTGCACGCGCGAGAAGTTTTCATGACGAGCCGTAGGTGAGTTATGAAACCTCGCAAGTGCAAAATAGAGGCTTTATATTCGAGTTGTATACATGATTTTTTCCAATACTTTGGGTTTTTAATATCAAAATGAAAATACACTTTATTGTGAACGTTTTGAGAACAATCGTCCAATTTTAATTGTTTTGGCAGTGGCAGAGACATTATAAGGCAAATTATTTCAGTCAATCGCAATACATATAGTAGAACTAGAAATCTTATATTAGCCGACGCTAATATTAGCCGACGACCCTCATTATTACCTATTGTTCGAAATATAGAAAAGCAATAAAAGTGTGTGTCCCTTAAAAGATTTCCAGGTCCGGATTAAAATATCTCATGAAATAGTTTGGCATTTTAATAATAGTGCGCTCTCCATTATTTTTGGCTTTTGTTGACAGTTTTGTATTTACATTTATTTGATAATAAAAAATCTCGTAAGGTTGATTTAGAACCCTTGGTAAGGATATGTTTAAATGTGTCTGAATAATAAAATGTACTCACCTGGCCACCAGACTTCCAGTACTAATGGACTTTTAACGAGATTTCAGCGATTGGCCTATGTACGGTTACAAAATAAAATACCAACCAGATTTGGAAAACAAGACTGTTTTGAGAACTGACCGCTTTCCAATTTCAGGAATAAAAGGAGGAAAGTTAAACAACATTTAGTCATTACCTACCTAATATTCCGTTGTGTCAGTCGTGTCTATTTTAAAGTGTCTATTCGATTTTTGTGTCGTCAAAAATATGGCTCATCCTGAAGCTAGTACTTCAACTGGTGGTCGTAGTACCACTAGTCGACAAATGTCACACCCTCATGGGAAACAAATTATATTAAATGTTTATACTTACCTTCTGGACCGTGGAATGTCCAAGGATCAAGCTGTGCAAGAAGGTGCTGCTTCAACAAAAACACCGTATTCCACAGTGTTTAAAATAGTGAGTAACCCTATTTTAAAAAGAAAGAAACGAAATGACTCTGGCGGTTCAAGGAAACTAGATGGCTGTGATTTAGATATAATTCGAAGAACAATATATGCCTTGTACAAAGAGAAAATTGTGCCTACATTAGATATTTTAATGCAACGGATCAATAAGAATGAAACTGGTATCCAGTATTGCAAAGATACTTTAAGGAAGTCTCTTTTACAGAACTGATTCAAATTTAAAAAACTCACTAGTATGGTGATTGGAATATTCATCGGCAATAAACGAATTTAGAGAATATGGTAGAACAGTAGTGTATTTGGATGATACTTGGTTCGATATACACACGATATTCCAAACAAAAGTTGGGTAGACTCATCTGACTTGTGCCAAACCAATGCGCCGTCTAATAAAGGAAAACGCATTACGATAATTCACGTAGGAACCGAAAATGGTTTTATACCAAATGCGTTGTCTTTATCGGCAAAGAATATTAAGGACTCTTTAGTCGATTATCATGATGATACTACAGCCGAATTATTTGAAGACCGGTTCCAAAATAAACTCATACCAAATATTCCACCCAACAGTATTATCGTCATGGATAATGCTAGTTACCACAGTCGAAGACTAGATGAAGCACCATGTTCAAATGACATCAAAGCCACTATACAAGAATATATGTTGAATAATGATATGTACTATGGGGAAAGGTACACAAAAAAACAGTTACTAGAAGTACCGTTCCACTTTGTTTATCGAAATCTAAAAATTGTTTTTCTGAATATCATGCAGTTAAAAAAATATCCATTCCCTATGTGTTTTTCCTACTTGCACGGTGGTACACATAGGGTACCACGCCAAAATATATATTAAAACAAAAAATAAACCTTCACAAACATAATTAGTGTATATTTTATTGTTTGGTAATGCACACCAACCAAAAGAAATAAAAAGAATTAGAAAAAATATATCCTGAACTTCTGGGGTATTTTGTATACCGGTGACTCTGTGCCTCAAAGAGTTAATCTAGAAGGGAAAACACCTGTAACAAAAGAACTCTTCATAGACGTCAATAGGGCCAAGAGCTTCGTCAGGTAAAGGTGGAATCAATTTCGCTGGCAAGTGGCTTTCCCAACAGGAATTTTTCTTTTTTATATCATTGATTATTGACTTCAGCTCAGTTCTCGAACCAGTTTATCGAGATTCTGAAAAAAACAAGCTGATCTGATATCCAAGGTTAAAAAAAAAATATTACCAAAATAAAATATTCAATTCTAGCAATCCATCAAAAACTGCCTGGAAAGTGATATTTGAATTATCAAATAAAAATAGAAAACAAGGTAACCTAGCAATACGAGTTGATGATCAAGAAATAAGTGACCCCCATTTGATTGCTTCATCTTTCAACAGTTTTTTTACAGATGCTCCCAAACTTGACTAACAAGTATTAGATTGCAGAGTCATTCGATATGATTTCTTTTTTTTAACCCCTTATGGAGAAGATGAATTAGAAACACTTCTCAAACACAAATTGAAAAATAAAAGTTCTTCCGGGTCTGATGATATACCCATGTTTTTAGTGAAAATGACCATATCCTCTGTAAAAAAGCCACTACCTCACTTGGTGCATTTTTCATTCACTGCAGGCACGTTTCCTTCCTGTTTGAAAGTGGGTAAGATAATTCCAATATTCAAATAAAAGGACAAATTTTTGCTTGAAAACTATAGACCAGTAACGGTTCTTCTCACGCTTTCTAAAATTTTTAAATACGCATTTTTATCACGACTTGATAATTTCTTAGTAAAATTTAATATATTAACAGAAAAACAACATAAGTTTCGTGCAGGAAAATCTATTTCTTCGGCAATTAACTCTTTTCATAGTCAAATTATCAAATGTATTGAGGCAGCCGAGTGTCCTGTTGGGATTTTTTGTGATCTGAGCAGGGCATTCGACTGCGACAATCATGATACTTTACCGTCAAAGCTATATGACTCTGGAATAAGAGGACAGCCTCTAAGCTGGATATCATCTTTTTTGAAGTATTGAAAACAATTCGTTCAAATACAGCATATAGATCTAACTGAAATACAAAAAATTTATTAAGACTATTCTTCAGTGGAGTCTGGTGTGCCACAAGGCTCGGTGCTGGGACCTTGTTTTTTCTTAATGTATGTAAATAGCCTTGATTTATTTTTGAAAAATCAGTTTTTTACGATGTATGCAGATGACTCATCTCTAATCATCTCAAATCCATCAGCAACAAACATTAGTACAGAAATTACAAATTTATTAGAACATACGTGTGAGTGGTTTGATGAACATCAATTATTTTTCAATACTGAAAAAAGTCAATTAGCGACATTTTATTACCGACAAAAAGTCAACAACTGTATGGTTCGAGACAATGTAGAGGCGATCAGTTTTTTGGGAATCAAGATTGATCCAACTCTTAGTTGGAAACCACACTGTGAAACATTGATTTCCAAACTGAACTCAATATATTACATTTTCAAAAATGTAAAATGTGTTCTATATAACTATAGAGGACAGATGATGAATTTATATTATAAAATATACTCATTCTTGCAGGAACATTTTTATAGAGTTTAGGATACTAACGCTCACTTCATTATATATTTTGGAAATGAGTTTATACATTTTTGTAAACAAAAACATCTTCAAACTGTACAAAGATATCCATTCAATGAATACCAGGAATAAATATAACTTTAGTGTGCCATCTGCAACAATGTGTATAACTTATAACTCGCCCGAATATATAGGGTTGCGTATTTTCAATAAGTTGCCAGAAATAATTAAAAATATTGAGAGCCTAACTGGGTTCAAGAAAACTCCCCAGGAATTTTTAATAGATTAGTGTTTTTACCATTTGTCTGAGTATTTTCATTAATCTGTTTGTCTTTTATATTACCCAGTGTCTACCTATTACTTATTACTTTTATTACTTATTACTTCTATGTGCGATTTTAATCCGTATATATATATATATATATATATATATATATTTATATTACAAAATGTATTTTTGGCAAAATAAATGAATCTATCTATCTTATTAAATTTTTGTATATATACAGCGAATTTATCGGAGAAATTATTTTCTGTAAAATTATCGAAACGATCAATCATTGGAAAGGTACTCTGTGCTGAATTATCGGCTTTTGAACAGTAATATTCGTTTAACAAATTGAGATCTACATTCAATTTTGATTGTCTTTTGCAATTTTTACCTTTCAAGTCATTAGTTATTGCCCATATTTCTTCCTATTTGTTTTCAGCTTGATTCAATCTTCCACTATAATATGAATCTTTGGCTAATTTTATGGTCTGTTTGTAGATGTTACGATATTTAGTAATATTATAGTATTTATTAATTTTACAAAATTCACCGTGAATAGTTTAAGCTGTTGAGGAAAAAGCCAATATCTTTGCGCACCTATTTGCTGGAAATTCCACTCTGGATTCATCGGGAAAACAACCCCCGAACATTACACCTATTGACAGTCACATGCCCGAGATCACCTTTCGCCAACGTACTATCAGAAAGATTTTGCTGGGTCTCAACACCAACAAAGCCTGTGGATCTGACGGAATCCCGCCGATTGTTCTCAAGAAATGTGCCCCCGAACTAACACCTGTTCTTTGCAAGTTGTTCAACCACTCTTACAATTTGGGGGTATTTCCGTCCAATTGGAAAATTGCAAAAGTACAGCCAGTCCCTAAAAAAGGCAAAAAGGCCCTACCTAGCAACTGCAGACCTATCGCACTGCTATCTATTATTTCAAAGATCATGGAAAAAGCCATCAACATCGAGCTCATGAAATATCTGGAAGACTCAGGAATTGTCAACGATAGGCAATATGGCTTCCGTCATCAGAGATCAACTGGTGACCTGCTCGCTTACGTCTCACATATATGGCAGCTATCTATTGAAAAGTATGGAGAAACTTTAGCTGTGGCATTAGATATCTCCAAGGCGTTCGATCGAGTTTGGCACCAGGGACTCCTCGCCAAGCTTCCGTCTTATGGCTTTGCCCCTCAGCTGTGTTCTCTGCTTGCTAGTTTTCTTTAAACAGGTCTCTCCATGTAGTGGTCGATGGAGTTTCATCTGACACTCTACTCATAAATGCTGGTGTTCCGCAAGGATCTATTCTCGCACCAACACTATTTCTACTTCACATCAACGACCTGTTGAAAGCAACTTCATGTCCAGTACACAGCTTTGCCGATGATAGTACCCTCCATACCGCTTTCTCTTCCAGGGCCCCTATATCAGCCCGTGAAACCAGAAATGAACGAGGAAGAAATGTTAATAATATAAATATGGACTTAGCAACAATTCTCGAGTGGGGATCTAATAACTTGGAAGAATTCAATGCAAACAAAACACAAGCATGTCTTTTCTCTAGAAAAGCGATCCACTGTGCCTAACATAACTTTGTCAGGAGTAACCATACCACTGAAGTCATCCATATCGATGCTTGGTATTACTATCAGCAATAACCTTCCTGGGAAAATCACGTGAGGTCCATTGCCAAAGTGCATCCCAAAACTTGGTTTTTGTTTCGTGCCAAGAGCTATTTCACCCCACCCAGCTGCTTATGATCTATAAGGCACAGATCCGACCTGTCCTGGAATACTGTTCCCATATTTGGAGCGCGGCACCTAAACATATCCTGAGGCTATTGGATTCTGTCCAAAAAAGGGCAATTCGTCTCGTCGGGGATGCCTCGCTTACGAACTCGCTCACTTGTCTGGAACACCGTAGAAAAGTTGACGATTTGTCTCTATTTTATAGATATTTTCATGGGCGATGCTCTTCTGAAATATCAACAATCGTTCCTGCTTTGGCAGTCTCTTCGAGACTAACCCGTCAAGTTCAGTCATCACACCCCTTCGTGGTCACTTTGGAGACCTGCAGAACATCACTTTCCAAAGACTCGTTCATCCAACGAACAGCGAGGCTTTGGAACTCATTGCCTAGGGAGGTGTTCCCCGAGGCATACAACCTCCAGAAATTTAAGAAGAATACCAACTCCTACCTTCTTTCCCTTGGTTCCCACGATGTTCTCTGAACATTACAGGATATCTCTTTTCGTGGGAACCAGAACATAAAAAAAAAAAAAATTCGGAAAAAAATTTTTGTCGTACCTTCAATCCAAGATGGCGGACCGCCCCCCAAGGTAGAGAACTAGGATTTTTCATACTGGTCTGGAACTAAATAATATATATCAAAATCATTTCTACCGCACGTTTCTTAGGACAGAGGCTTTTTAGTGCTTTGTTTCTTATTACTTGTATTTACTCATGATTTCAGAACATTAGTTCTTGCGAGGAACCAAACGTGAAGACCAATTTTTTATAGAACATTCCCAAACAAACTCGCTCACATGGCTACATCGGAAAGGCAACTCAATTTTTTATGTGCTAATTTTGCGAAGGCGATAAACTCGGGTTAATATAATTTTATCGTCGGACAAATTTTGCTCGTCAACTTCATAAAATATGGATCGATCCATTTTAGTGGAAATGGGAAAGGCATAAAACAAGTTCCGGACAAATATAATTTAGGTCGGAAGATTTATAACTGGCGAGTTTTACAATCGACGTTAACATTTAACGAGAGTCGATGTTCGAGGGGAAGAAATCTCATTGCGAGGCTCTAGCGTCATGAATATTTCACTGGATTTTGTTCAGGAATATCATCAGAGAAAAAGGGCGACATGATTTTTATACAATTCATCTGGTATATTTGCATCTGTGATGGTGTATGTTAACTCCGAAGGTTGGCTATAATAATGAAAAAAGAATAAAAGGAAAACAAGATTCATTGCTCAACAGATAAACCCATTAAAAGTACAATATAAATCAAATAAAAGAAGCCACTCAAAGCGCAATATATACATGGAATCAATATAACTGTAGATTTTAATTTTTATGGCAGGCAAGTGAAAAATGCTCAATATATATGAACAAGCATATTTGATAAATACCGAATAGAAAGACAAGTTAAAGTCACATATTTGAAGAAAAAAAGATACACGTGCCTTCAAAACCCCTGAGAAACCATATTTCGTTCTAATACTTCAAAAGCGAATTGTTACATTCATTATTTTGTTCAATGATTACAAGCATTGTACAGAGAGTAATTTTTAATGCAACACATATTTGCCTTTTTGAAGAAGTTTATTGGGGCCGCCATTCTGAATATTTTTGATTTTGACAACAAATCATAATCTCCGACCTCAAAAACCCGGACTATACATCACAAAACCCATTCCCCTAAAAACCCCCAATATGAAGGCGGAAGAACACCCATCTTGTATTCGCGGCAAGCTTATGAATCTGTTTTTCATAGAATTCTTCTTCTGCAGGTGCCATCTCCATTTAATGAAGGTTGGCGACAATTTCAGCATACTTATTGCGGTCCTGAGGGGTACGAATTAAAGATGATGTGTTCATACCGATCCAGTCGCGTATGTTTCTCAACCATGAATGTTGTCTGCGTCCAGGACCACGTTTTCCTTCGATTTTTCCTTCTATTATTAATTTCAGTATATTATACTTGTTATTACGGTATATGTGGCCCAGATGAGAGGTCTTTCTTCGCTTTATTGTTGTAAGTAACTCTCTCTCCCTTCCCATACGTCTAAGCACTTCATCGTTAGGTATATGTTGAGTCCATGATATTTTTAGTAGTCTGCGGAAGATCCACATTTCAAACGCCTCGATTCTGTTCATGGTGTCCACTTTTAATGTCCATGCTTCAGCTCCATACAAGAGAACTGAGTGCACGTATGCCTTCACAAAACGGTATCTTAAGTTTAAGTTCAGGGTTGCGTTACATAATAGGTTTTTCATCTTTAGAAATATGGCTCTAGCTTGTTCTATACGTGATCTTACTTCGACGTCAGGGTCTACATTTGTCGTTATGTTGCTGCCAAGATATTTAAATTTCTCTACTTTCTCTATTGCGGTGTCGTAGATGTTTATGGTCAGTTGTGGGTTTGGCAATCTTGTTATGGCCATTACTTTTGTTTTTGTTACATTAATTTTCATGCCTAATTGATCTCCCACTTCTACAATTTTGTTGATTAGGCGTTGAAGGGCTTCTGGATTGTCTGCAATGATAACCGTGTCGTCTGCATAACGTATGTTGTTTAATGTCCTGCCGTCAATTTTTATTCCATCCTCGTCATCGCCTATTGCTTGGTTAAATATGTGCTCAGAGTATATATTAAACAGTATTGGTGACAGAACACAACCTTGTCGTACTCCCTTTTCTATACACACCGGTTCCGATGTCGTTTGTCCACATCTAACCGTTGCTTCTTGGTTCCAATAAATATTTTTAATCGATGTCTTGTTTGTCTAACCCTTTTTCCTGTAGTAATGTCAGAAGGACGGTGTGATTAACTCGGTCGAAGGCTTTCTCGTAGTCCATGAAACAGACATATACCTCTTTCCTCATGTCTCGGCATTTCTGGAAGAGAATTAATAAGCTGGCTAGTGCTTCCCTTGTTCCTAGACCTTCACGAAATCCAAATTGGGTATCGCTTTGATCGGCGTCACATTTGTGGTAGATTCTAGCTTGTATAATTTTAAGCAGGATCTCAAGTACTTGGCTCATCAAGCTTATCAGTCTGAACTCATCACATTTCTTGGCTTTTGATTTTTTAGGGAGGGGAATAAATACGGAGGAAAGCCAGTCTCTTGGGATATTACCTGTTGCATGAACTTTTTGTAGTAACTGAAACAATGGTAGCAAATTCTCTTCTTCTAACAATTTTATCATTTCAATGTGGATTTCGTCCGGGCCCGTTGCTTTTCCATTTTCACTCAATTTAAGTGCTTTCATTATCTCTGATTTTAGAATAAGCTAGGTAAAACAATTAAAGGAATCATTTTTTCCTTTTTAGTATCAGTTTTTATAAAAATGCGCTCTTTGAAATTTTTTCTTGATTATTTTTATTTTTAATTTTCAATGCATTTGTATAAAAGTTTGCCTTCAATTTTTTTTAACATTTTCATTTAATTCTTTCTAGTCATTCATAAAATCCGTCATCTTATTGAATTGTGACCAAAAATTTATAATCTTCGACACCAAAAACCCCCTCATACCAATTTTGAATAGAATCGGTCCATAATCACAAAACTCGTCATCTCAAATTCATGAATTTTGTCAAAGATATCATTATTTCCGATCCCAGAAACTCCGACACACCAATTTTGAATAGAATCGGACCATAGTCGCAAAATTCGTTCGCCATCTTGGAGCCGCTATCTTAAATCAAGGAGTTTTGACAAAAAAATAATTATCTTCGACCCAAAGAACACCCACATACAAATTTTATTTTTTTCTATAACAAATAATTTTATAATAAATTGTCACCGGAATTATGAACACGTGCCAAATTTCAAGTTAATCGGGCTACTAGAAGTGAGTCAAAATTCATTTGCAAAATTTTACCCGAACGTACAAATAGAGAAATGAATAATAAACACAGAGAAACAAACAAGACAAGTTGAATTAAAGCTTGTAAATATATCAGCGTTTTGCGAAAAAAATAATTTTCGAAATATTGAATGAGTTAATTGGCGAAGAGGTGCACTACCCTCAGAAGGGAGTTCAGAATAATTCTTTCTCGTGTGCCTATTATCAGTCTGGAAAAGCCTCGTTATATTATTCAGATTGAACCTCCGAACCACGTCATTGATTGTTGATTTTTATTTATCCGTACCCAAATTACACTCCATGCTTATGAATAATTTCCGAAACCGAAACTTTCATGTTCTCTATTTTGCTACTTCTAAAGACGTTATCAAAATCACATTCCTAATTCATTATAGAATTGTAGGCCCTGGAAGGAATGAAATTTACGATGACGTTCTCTATCCGAAATCGGCTGGACTAGGAAATCAGTAAGAATGTTGGTAAAGTAGGAACTATTTCTCGCTATATGTTTGAATTTGGCTATTCGCCGACCATTTCTTATCTTATATCCTTAAACGAGCAATTCTTGTAGATATATATATATATATATATATATATATATATATATATATATATATATATATTGTTATGTAATGATGATTGGTAATTATAATTTAATTTATTATTATTTCAATATAAATATTTTCGCTCTGTATGGATATACTGTGATGTAATAATAATTGCTAGCTAACGTCACTGTTCTCTAGTCACGTTGCTGCCAATTGTTATCACTTTTCTTACCACGACTAAACTCAGTTGGTACGCCTCTTGTCTCAGATAGCCGGTTCAGGCAACTGAGCCACTGCTTGATGTCAATTTCTATTCAGTGTTTATAAGTAAGATTGCTGATCATTGTGGAAAATAAACGAGAAAAAGTCGAAAAACAATTATTTCCTTTATCCAGGAAAACTTATATTTACCTGGCCTACGATAGATAACTTATGCTACGATCATTCTACAAATTTTCAAAGACAATCATGAGAAACGGTGACGAATAAATTATACACAACCTCACTTTTACTTTGAAAGATTGAAAATTTCTTTAATAGTTCAATATCAAAATGAAATAGAGTTCTTCTGATATGATACGAGTTATTTGTGAAGTTATTCAGTTTGTGATGTGCACTAGAAAAGTTTATACCTGACGCTGGAACTGTCGCTGTTTCAATACACACCAAGAAATTGAATCCCCCTTCAATCCACTGCTCTCAGGCTCTCGAATACCAAGAAAGGAACCATACAAATCCAGAAATCAGCTTTGGAATATTTTATATGGAGTATATAAAAAGGTAATGTCGTTTGCTGCTTATATTGATGGAATTATTGAATTTTTCTTTTCCTCAAACCCGAACGTGGCGTTCTCTTCAAAATTATTTTCAATCTCCACGTGGCTTTGTTTTCTGTCACCTGGATACCATCTCTCCTTCTTCCCTATGATTCGAATTTTTGAATTCGCGCACTTTAGTTGTCACATTTTCACTGTTGGGGTTATTTGTCAAAACTTATAAATAAAAATATTTTTCTTTTCTTATAAACTATGTACAATATTCAGTGATAATTGTCTCTGACACTTTTCCGTTCTTATTTTCTCACAATTTCAAATCTTCCATCTGACCATACTGTTTCCTGATTGGCTATTGTCATCAAGAAGTTTGTTGTTCTCCCATTGGCTATTTTTAGTTAGATACAATTTCATATACTGTATGTTTCAAGCTTATAATTATAATTATAATCTCATTTTATTCAGGATGATTTTGTAAATCTAGACTTTTTTTGTTGTCTTTTGAACAATTATGGGTTATAATCATTATGACAGTGTATGAAATTGATTGTATTATAGTATTTGGATATTTTTATCTCTTAATATTATACATATGCTTAATAAACCAAATAGAAAATATCTTGAACTACTATTGGTAATTATTTTTTTATGGGTTTTTTATGAAATTGTTTCCTTTTTTCCTTTTAAAATATATAACTGGTTTTTCATAACATAACAATATATATATATATATATATATATATATATATATATATAATTTCAGCTATCTCGGAAACGGCCCTAACGATTTCGATGAAATTTTGTATTTAGATTGTGTTTTGCTTTTTAAGTTTATCTATATAGGTGTCTTTCTTGAAAAATCGCTATTTTACACAAAAAAATATTAATTACGAATCGATATGTATAGCGCCATCTCGTAAATTTTGCGCCATCTCGTTAAATGCTTGAAAACTTCTTTTTAGGCTATTTTTAAGTGCATCAAAAGCACCTTAAAATATTATTTTAAACCAATAAATTTACATTATCTCCCAAAGTAACATGAAAACCATGGCATTATATTCAAATGCGATACATTATGATTTTTATTTTAATTAATAAACATCTTGGTACAATGTGTCTTATAACATATTGGTACATTTTTCATAATGTTACAACACCGTATTGATGTGTCAGCATTTGTTTCAATGTATTGGCTGTTCTGAATGTCATGATAACAGCATACAATCCGTTTATTCTTTGCATATGTCTCGCGAAACTTCAACATATTACAGATCATTATTATTTTACTGGACAAATTCAAGAAACAAGTCACCGACTAATCGAATGATTCTTTCCGCCAATAGAACATGAATTTAGGAAACGCAATAACTTATTGCGTATACTAGTTTGCGCAAGAAACAGTATACCAGAAGTCAATATAATTTTTTATAGTGTAACCAATACATTTCCATATGTAGATGCTCCTCTGTAGTCAGGGTGGATTGAGGGTTACGCTTTAGGATGGTTGTGAATGATCATTATGAATAAAGGGCAAATTAAACGAGATCCAACACCGACTCGCTGTTAATTCGATACACAGTTGAGCGTCTGTGAACTAATTAATTCAGTTTTATTACTCAAATAATACCAATGAAGTTAAATATTCATCAGTGAGCTTCCAGTTATATGTGTATCTTCAATTCCAGAGGTGAGGAAACGCGTGAAGTCATGGATTCGATGGGAAGTAAATATTTCGTAGATTGAGCCAAGAGAATTATCCCATTTTGGTTCTTTCGCTGAATCATTATCAATTGACTCAGTTGGTGAACTTTTTTGTTCCATCAATGAAGATGTTTTCATTTCCCCGAACTGTATGCCAATATTTCCGTGATATGGAACAATAGGCATGTTCCGATATTCCCGAACAGTACTGTCCAGTAAATTAAATCGTTCCAATTTTACTGAAACATATTGGCAATGTTTTCGCGCCACTTTTAAAGAAACCTTGTTAGAGTCTAAAAATTTACTGGTGCTACTGTTGCAGAAAAGGTCAACTAGTCATAGTATCCCCTTCCCAAATTGAAAAAAGATAGGTTGTGTTATTATTTAAAATCAAAACACTATCAACAGTGACGGGACATAATCTTAAATCAGTTATTATCAGATTATCACTGCGAAATTTATATTCTCATCTACAAATACAACAGAATAATGTTTCAAGTTGTATTGGAAGATTTCACTATGACACCAATAGGTTATGTTCTGTATTTGGTTTTCCCTTACTGGCCCTAATCATTCCAAAAATAATTGGTAGTTTAAGTTTACTGCCACTGTAAAGCGTCCCGAAATTACTTACTCACTTACTATATAGAAAAATAAGATGGTTTTTAGAATAGTTTGATTTGAAATAATAAGTGTTAATTTTATAATGCTATTGAGAAATTTTATGGTTTAACGGAAATAATAATCTGAATTTTATGGGATTATTGTATAAATGATAACACCTTGTATGTGTTTGTGGATTCTTGAAGAAAATGACTTCAATATGGATTCATTTAAAATAATATTCAACAATTGAATTTAAAAAAAAAAATTTTTTTTATTAAATGAAGGATTTTCTGTTGTTGTATTCTTCGAATGACACAAGCGATCTAGATACACAATGAAATTCAATAATAATAAGCAAAAGAAAATAATATTTCAATTTATGAATATGATTGCATCAAATTATTTATAAGAGCCCTGTGCGCATTCCATAATAGAACAAAAGTTCAAATTCTGTTGACTATTTTTCTGCCGATTCTACAAACACTTTGCCCGTCTATACCTGTTTTTCCTATTTATTGGCGTTGACAAGTGTCCGCTGAGTGGCGCGCTTGTAACAGAGAAATCCAGCAAAATCGGAACATGAGGAACGTCTATTGTTCCACTACATTTCAGTTCAGTTTGGTAAGGTAGAACCAGAAATCTACGAAAGTCGTAAATCACCAACCACTTGAGTTGTCAGCAGGCGGTAGATTCTACGCAGAGTTTCACTTGCCCTAGCCATTAAATTTTGTTTCATAGGGGTTAAGATAATTAATAAGAAAAATCGCTTGAATATAATTGAGAATTGTTTATTTATATATAATATATGATGATAATATATATATATATATATATATATATATATAGATATAATTATATTATATTATATAATAATATATGATATACCTAATTGATGTGATATGTCAAACTTTATACTTTATAAAAAGTTCAGTTTCTCGATAAAAGACATTTATAAACAAAATTACTCACGAAGATCAGTTTCACTTTCACTGTCGTCATCCAAATTGATAACAAACTCTTCTTTGGGAATTCTTTCCATATCCATATATGATTTTTCCACCTTTTTAATATGGGAAACACACTTGGCCCAGCTGCTATCTGGAATGTTTGCAGTTTCTGTTTGAATAAGAGCTACCACACTTGAATTTAAGGTTGGAGAAGTATTATTTCTTCGAACTGCTGATGCCATATATGTTCAATTGGGTTAAACATACAGTGATAAAGAGGAAGTCTGAGCACCGTATGTCCCAAGCTTTCAGCCAATGAATCACAAAAATATTTCTTTTTTATCGAATAACTGCGTAAAACTTCTAGTAACGGTTTTTTTGTGTGCTTTTTCTCATAGTACATATCATTATTTAACATATATTCTTGTATAGTGGCTTTGGTGTCATTTGAACATGGTGCTTCATCTAGTCTTCGACTGTGGTAGCTAGCATTATCCATGACTATAATACTGTTGGGTGGAATATTTGGTACGAGTTTATTTTGGAACCAGTCTTCGGCTGTAGTGTCATCATGATAATCGACTAAAGAGTCCTTAGTATTCTTTGCCGATAAAGACAACGCATTTGGTATAAAACCATTTTCGGTTCCTGCGTGAATTATCGTAATGCGTTTTCCTTTATCAGACGGCGCATTAGTTTGGCACAAGTCAGATGAGTCTACCCAACTTTTGTTTGGAAAATCATGTGTATCGAACCAAGTTTCATCCAAATACACTACTGTTCTACCATATTCTCTAAATTCGTTTATTGCCAATGAATATTCAAATCTCCATTTCTTAAGGCGCACAGATTCCATTAAGATTTTTCTGCTACTAGTGAGTTTTTTAAATTTAAATCCGTTTTGTGAAAGAGACTTTCTCAAAGTATCTTTGCAACACTGGATACCAGTTCCATTCTTTTCAAGCCGTTGCATTAAAATATCTAATGTAGGCACAATTTGCTCTTTATACAAGGCATATATTGTTTTCCGAATTATATCTACATCACAGCCATCTATTTTCCTTGAACCACCAGAGTCTTTCCGTTTCCTTCTTTTTAAAATAGGGTAACTTACTATTCTAAACACTGTGGAATGCGATGTTCTTATTAAAGCAGCACTTTTTTGCACAGCTTGATCCTCGGACATTCCACGTTCCAGAAGGGAAGTTTGAACATTTCACATAATTTGTTTCCCATGAGGGTGTAACATTTGTCGACTAGTGGTACTAGGACCACCAGTTGAAGTGCTAGCTTCAGGATGAGCCCATGGACGCTACATTTTTCACGGCACAAAAATAGAATAGACACTTTGAAATAGACACAACTAACACAACGGAATATTAGGAAGGTAATGACTAAATGTTGTTCAACTTTCCTCCTTCTATTTCTGAAATTGGAAAGCGGCCAGTTCTCAAAACAGTCTTGTTTTCCAAATCTGGTAGGTAATTTATTTTGTAACCGTAAATAGACCATTATCGCTCTAATCTCGTTAATAGCCCATTATTACTGAGAGTCTGGTGGCCAGGTAAGTCCTTACCAAGGGTTCCAAATCAACCTAAGGAGATTTTTTATTATCAAATAAATTTAAATACAAAACTGTCAACAATAATGGAGAGCCCACTATTATTAAAATGCCAACCTATTTCATGAGATATTTTAATCCGGAATCTTTCAAGGGACACACACTTTTATTGCTTATCTATATTTCGAACTATAGCGAATAATGAGGGTAGTCGGCTACTATTGATTTACGACCTTCTTAGATTTCTAGTTCTACTTTTATATTCATGATCAATTCATCCATCAGCTCTGCAGATGGATTCCTTTTCAATTTCGTCTATTGCTGAAACATATCGCTCCAATTTGGAATTTTTCAGAAAATCCCCCTTTTTTTCTTCGCAGATCTATCAAGAAAGCAATAAAAGCATTTGCATTGCTGGCAAAAGGACGATCAAAATCCACCGGGGTATCAGCCCAATAAATCCGTACGACTTTATTAGATATCTTGTTATTTATGGGCCTCGTCTCGAACCGCTACAAATAGCGACTGAACATCGCTTATAAAATATATCGGTGCAATGTGGAAGACTCCAATATAACTTGTCACAAGAGGTGCGGGGTGGAAGAGGGAAATTTCCTGGAAACGGTGGCGAACTTTGTTTTCATTAAGTTTACAATCGAGATTGCTCTACATAAATTAATGAAAGCGCTAATAAAAAAGGTCACCGATATTGGAAATATCTGTAAAGAGCGGAAAGGAAGCAAACGCTGTTCAATATCCGCAAGAGGCGTTGTAATTGTGTGTCAACTACTTCTTGGAATCGCGAGATTAGAAAAAAATTGTCACCTTAATGAAAAAAAAACGATCCCATTGAATTTTGGGATATTGACAAAGATCTGCGAATGCGCAGAATAAATGAAAATTGATATATTGCTCACAGAGTTATTAAGGCAATTACTAGGTCCGAATAGTAGATTGGGAAGGTACACTCCAATCTGTGCTTCATGGTTTCAGAATCTAAGTTAGGAAAGGTTTTAAAATAATGAAAATGATAATCATTATTATTTTTAGGTATTTAAGTTATCGTGGTTCATGATATGTTTGTTTTACAGTTTTTCTATACTTTTTACTATTCTCGAATACCATGTTCTAGTCAACGCATATGAATCGAAATGTCAGTACTGAGGTATCTCCATTGTCAAAAGTATGTGACCAACAATACATTCATTTTGAATACACAATGAAAATAATATGGAAATTTAAATTCATGAAAAAACTTTGGATCTCAAGCAGATGAAATGGTATACAAGTTGGAACCCCCTGTATGGTAAATCATATCAGGAGGCAACCCAACAGCGAGATGTCAAAAACTATGCGAGGCAAACAATGAAATATAAAAATTATGAGCAGAAATATGTCAAATATGAATTTTATCCAAATCTGTAGATATAATATAAGGTCTAGGATAGTATATTGTAAATCAAATCATTAGAATAAGTTAGAATAACAAACAGTGATATAGAAAGTGGGAAATTTGTGAAAATAAACAAAGTGTTTGTGTTGCCAAGAGGAAATGTAACAAGCTTGGGGAGAAGAAAATTGAAATGTAAAAACGAAACCAGATACCAAATTTAGAGAGAAAAAGATAACAAAAATCAAGATAAAAACAAGCAGAACTATCTAAAACCGCTATATAACTGATTCACATACAAATGGAAAGATAAGCAAAATACAAGAAACCACTTACCTTACTACTACTACCCATAATTGGTAAAAAGACAACAAAAAGTCTAGATTTACAAAATTTTCATGAATAAAAAGTTATCAACACATTTATAAATTTGAAACATACAGTATATGAAATTGTAGATAACTAAAGGTAGCCAATGGTAGAACAACAAACCTCTTGATGAGAATAGCCAATCAGGGAATAGATGGTCAAATGGAAAATTGGAAATTGTGAGAGAATAACAACTGGGTCATGTCATAAGCAATTATTATTGAAAATTGTATATAGTAATAAGAATGGGAAAAATAGTTGTATATATAAATTATCTAAGATAAACCCAATTAGTGAAATGTGACAATTTAGTGCGCGAATTCAAAAAATTCAAATGAGAAAACAAGGAGGAAAAATTGTATCCAGGCGACAGAAAACGAAGCCGAGAGGAGATCGAAAATAAATTTAGAAGCAAATGCCACGCAACATTTTGGGAAAAAAAAAACGAAATTATTACAACTTTAGAAGAACAAAACTAATATTACCTTAATTATACATATCCAGGTGTCCAAAGCTGATTTCTGCATATGTATGGTTCCTGATTTATGGTATTGGAGTTCCTGATCGAGCTTGGAGTGAAAAGGGATCCAGTTTCAGGGCATATCTTGAAGACCGACAGTTCCAGCAGGTATAAAAACTTTTATAGTGCACTTCCGGTCCATGAACAATATCACAAATAACGTATCTCACATCTGAAGAACTTTATTTCACTTTATTTTGAACAATAACAGAAAACGTCACTCTCAAGGAAAAAGTGAGGTTCTGTCTATCTATCCATGATTTGATTTTTATGATTATCCGTGAATATTTGTAGATTCACATTAGTATAAGTTATTTCTCGTAGGCCAGGTAAAATTAAGTCTTTCTGAATAAAGGAAACAATTGCTTTTTGATACTTTGTTGTTTATTTTCTACAATGATCAACAATCATTCCTACGACCAGTGAATAAATTGAGTTGTGACATATCAAGTAGTGGCTAAATTGCCTTGAACCGGCTATCTGAGATAAGAGGGGTACCAACTGTGCTAGCTGTGGTAAGAAAAATGATAACTATTGGCAGCGACGTGACGAGATAACAGTGACGTTCGCTAGCAATTGTTATTACATCTTTGCAATATTATACAGGGCGAAAATATCTATCAATATCATATCAATTTGGCTCACAAAGAATAGCAAAAAAATATTAGCAATCTTATTATATAAAACAACAATTTAATATTTTTCAATTATCAATACATAATAATTTGGCGCCCAACGCGGTGCAAAAATATATTGTTATTTGTAATAATAATAATAATAAAATTGAAATTATTATAACATAACAATATATATATATATATATATATATATATATATAATAATTCGAAAATAGGTTTGATGTTGCCACCATGCATATATATCCCGTAAAAAAATACTGAAAATACCAGCAAGAATTCTCCCTGCATATGAAACGATGCCAATCTCAAACGATTTAAATACGATAATAATAAACCACGTCATGGATTCGATTGCATTTTATTAGTATTGCTCTGTCTGCGTAGATAGCGGAAACTTGAGCTTTAGATTTCTGACAAATTGAGCTGCATTTGAGTCCCCCTGCGGAAGAAGATGGATGAGGTTAGTTATAAATGTGAAGCTTTTGGAGAGATTCCCGTCTTCTCGTTCCTTTTATACATAAACTATCTCGAGACATTTTCTGATAGACGGGAAACTTCATACCATTCCTGTTCACTTATCGAGTGTCAATGTGAATTTACTGAATATTTCGGCCGTATAACAAGATCAGATTTTTTGGAAGATAATACTTGGGAAGTGGATTTTCATTGTATAACATGTGGACGACGTTTCGTTCCTATCTGGGGGATTCTACAGGCTTATTTCTACATACTCTGCAAAAAATATGTGTGATTGTAATTTTTATATTAATATTTATACATATATATATATATATATATATATATATATATATATATATATATATATATATATATATTATTGTAAAAAAAAATGTAAAATTGTTTTTAACCGCTTTCTCAGTTGTTTGACCAACCCTTAGAAGTTGATAAAAACTTGTACGAGTTAGGATCATGGGGGGCCTTACCTTTTATAGTAGAATCTTGGGGCCTTGAAAAATGTTTCGTCGGCTATATATTCAGTGTCCGCTAAAAAGAATGTACTATATGGGAAAAAAGTTTATTATTGAAGTATTGGAAAACATATTCTGGGAAAAAGTTTGTGCATGTCCGATTACTTAAAAATCGATTTTGACACATCTCACGTAATGGCTAGTATGGCGGCAAATTGAACAAAAATTGCTTTGAAAAGGCGAAAAGTGGGGCAACATGGCAAGATATCAAAAAAAGTTATTTGAAAAAGTTACTTGGAATTCAATTTTATGCACATAAACGAGGAGATAATTATTATAGATATTTTTTTTTGAAAATTTTCCCATCTATTTAAAAATATCTATTTTTTTTCTCATGAATAGCTTGACTATACTGAAACATTTGCATTTCAATGATAATGACAGAACTTTCTCATTTTCTCCTCACCAGAGGGCACTATATTTAAAAAATAGGATTTTGTCAGAACCCTTGCTGTTACATAATTATGGAATATGTTCACGGACACCCATGTAGTTCACTGAATGAACCTGATTTCATTTCAGTATGGTTTATTTTCGATGTTTATATTTGCCAAAAAATTGTGAAAATATTCAGAATGAAATAGTGAGTCAAATTTAAGAGACTTATAATTTACATGTTTATGTGCGAAGTGAAACGCTCATCCACGAATATCATCGGAACTTGATTATAATCTGGAAAAAACCATGTTTTTGGAGTGTCATGTCATTACAATTGTCGTGGAATTCTGATATAACTGTTAGATAAGAACCGATGTAACAGCAAGGGTTCTGACAAAATCCTATTTTTCAAATAGGTTAGGTGAGGAGAAAATGAGAAAGTTGAAATGCAAATGTTTCAGTATAGTCAAGCTATTCATAAGAAAAAAATTTATATCTTTAAATAGATGGGAAAATATTCAAAAAAATTGCTATTTCCAATTTTTTCGAATTATTTCTTGAAACTTCGTTTATGTGCATGTGTTGAATTCTAAGTAAATTTTTCAAATAATTTTTCGATATCTTGCCATCTCACCCCACTTTTCGCCTTTTCATAGAAATTTTTTTCAATTTGCCGCCATACTAGCGATCACGTGACATGTGTTAAAATCGATTTTTAAATAATCGGACATGCACAAACTTTTCCCCAGAATATATTAAGTTGAATTCTCATTTTTATTTTATGTGAATATATTTCAAAATAATTGTGATATTCGAGTGAAGTTTTGTATCTGCAAGTATTCTTTAATGACAAATCAAATTTGATGTTAGTTTGTCTCTCTCGTGGGGGTGGCGCCACCTACATGCCTCGTCATAACTTTTTTTAAGTACCTGTATCACGTTTTTTGGTGGAAAAATCGATTTCTCTAACCCTTTTGTGTAAAAAATGTATTCTTGGTAGAGGTCGCTGCGAGCAACTGTTTTCGAGTTATTGGAATTTGAACCTCAAGCTTGTGTTCCAAATTTTAATTTAATGAACCAAGAATTGGTCGAATACAACTAGTAAAGAAAGTTAAACCAGTTCGTACAAAGGACTGTGAAGATATAAGCTACAATGAAGATGAATTTCTTAAGCAGAAATTGAGATATTTATCAAAATCTATAACGGGAAACAACTGTATAGTTGGATTGATTAGTTATTGTGAACGAGTGCCAAGCCTTGTTTCAAGATAAAAAATATAGTATTCGATAACTAAAAACATTCTTTGAAATTTCCCATAGTGATCAAAACATTTCAATAATTTCCAAAGAAAAAGTATAGTTTTCTGAGATCCAACTATTTTGGTAATTTTTCAGAGAAAAATAGTCAATTCCTATGATTTGAAGGTGGCTAACAACGTCTCTCTAAAGATAGGACAGATAAATCTCCCAAATGGAGAAAAATAAGAGGTATATATCATTCTTCCCGCTGAAGACAAAAAGAGATATACCTCATAGAGTGCGGCTTTTAATAGTCCCCCCCCCCCCCCCCATCCATCTGTTAACTTTTGAATGGTTCGACGAAGAACAATAAAAAAAGTATTGATTTTTTTTTTTTTTTTATATGTTCTGGTTCCCACGAAAAGGGATATCCTGTAATGTTCAGAGAACATCGTGGGAACCAAGGGAAAGAAGGTAGGAGTTGGTGTTCTTCTTAAATTTCTGGAGGTTGTATGCCTCGGGGAACACCTCCCTAGGCAATGAGTTCCAAAGCCTCGCAGTTCGTTGGAAGAATGAGTCTTTGGAAAGTGATGTTCTGCAGGTCTCCAAAGTGACCACGAAGGGGTGTGAAGACTGAACTTGACGGGTTAATCTCGAAGAGACTGCCAAAGGAGGAACGATTGTTGATATTTCAGAAGAGCATCGCCCATGAAAATATCTATAAAATAGAGACAAATCGCCAACTTTTCTACGGTGTTCCAGACAAGTGAGCGAGTTTGTAAGCGAGGCATCACCGACGAGACGAATTGCCCTTTTTTAGACAGAATCCAATAGCTTCAGGATATGTTTAGGTGCCGCACTCCAAATATGGGAACAGTATTCCAGGACAGGTCGGATCTGTGCCTTATAGATCATAAGCAGCTGACTGGAGGTGAAATAGCTCTTGGCACGAAACAAAAAGCCAAGTTTTTGGGATGCACTTTTGGCAATGGACCTCACGTGATTTTCCCAGGAAAGGTTATTGCTGATAGTAATACCAAGCATCGATATGGATGACTTCAGTGGTATGGTTACTCCTGACAAAGTTATGTTAGGCACAGTGAGATCGGCTTTTCTAGAGAAAAGACATGCTTGTGTTTTGTTTGCATTGAATTCTACCAAGTTATTGGATCCCCATTCGAGAATTGTTGCTAAGTCCATATTTACATTGTTAACATTTCTTCCTCGTTCATTTCTGGTTTCACGGGCTGATATAGGGGCCCTGGAAGAGAAAGCGGTATGGAGGGTACTATCATCGGCAAAGCTGTGTACGGGACATGAAGTTGCTTTCAATAGGTCGTTGAAGTGGAGTAAAAATAGTGTTGGTGCTAGAATGGATCCTTGCGGAACACCAGCATTTATGAGTAGAGTGTCAGATGAAACTCCATCGACCACTACATGGAGAGACCTGTTTGAGAGAAAACTAGCAAGCAGAGAACACAGCTGAGGGGGCAAGCCATAAGATGGAAGCTTGGCGAGGAGTCCCTGGTGCCAAACTCGATCGAACGCCTTGGAGATATCTAATGCCACAGCTAAAGTTTCTCCATACTTTTCAATAGATAGCTGCCATATATGTGAGACGTATGCGAGCAGGTCACCAGTTGATCTCTGATGGCGGAAGCCATATTGCCTATCATTGATAATTCCTGATGATATCACCGACACTACTTTTTGTAATGAAAGACATTATGATTGCCCGATAGATGGCGCGGGGGACACACATCAACTTGTAAATTTCAAATAGCATGGGGGGGAAAAGATAATTCAATTGTTTTCTCAGCCATCCTATTTTTACTGAATTTCGTTCGAACTGTTTTTCACAATATGCATTTGAAATGTTAAATATAAGTGCGGATCTGAATGGTACCGTTACCTCAATAACTTTTGAAAGGTTTGATGTGAAACAATGAGACATGAAATTTATTGAATGGTATTATTGGTCCTACTTTTTGAGAAAAGATAATTACAATTACTCGACAGAGGGCGCTGGGGGCACATCAACTTGAAAATTTCGAAAGGCATAGAGGTCGATTTGCACATCGTTGAAATGTGATTCAATTTTTCTTTCAGCTATGGTTGTTCTACGGAATCACTGTTAACTTTTGAACGCTTCGACATAGAACAACGGGACCGAAACTATTTTCAATGATATCACCGATACTACTCTTTGAAATATAAGACATTGTGATTGCTCGATAGATGGGGCGGGGGGGCACATCAACTTAAGAATTTCAAATTGCATAGAGGGTCAAGTGGCACATCCTTGAGAAGATAATTCAATTGTCTTCCCAACCATCTGATTTTTTGGAATTTCGTCGATTCTTTTTTTCACAATATGTATTTCAAATGCATATTGTAAAAAAACGTATCAACGAAATTGAAAAAAAAAACTGAATTGTTGGAGAGATAATTGAGATACCTTCTCAACATGACCCCTCATGAAATTTCCAAGTTGATGTGCCCCTCCGTGCCAACTATCGGGCAATCACAATGTCTCCCATTTCAAAAAGTAGTATCAATGATATCATTAAATTTGTGAAAATAAACAAAAAGTAAGGGTGGCCAAGAGGAGAAATAACAAGTTTTGAGGAGATGAAAAAAAATATATTTGAAAAAGAAAGCCGTACAAAAATTTGAAAAATAATAAATCAGAGAATTCAAGAAGAACGGAAGCAAATCAACCATTTTACAATATAAAACATATCTAGAGACAAATAAGAGTAGAAACTAACAAGAAAAAACCACTCACCTTCAGAATATAGCCTAAGTCCTATCCGTGACGTTGCCATTAACAAAGGGACCTTCCACAGTGGAGCTGCGATCTTCAATATCCGAAGAACACTTCCAGGATTCACGAGAACACTCAAGAGAAAGAATAACAGGTATTTTTTAACTCAAAACTAAACAAAGTGAGCGTATTCGTGCCAGACACTTCTTTCGGGTATTTTGATTACTTCTATCCACTGTTTTGAACATTATCTTTTATTCATGCTCATAAACTGAGTATAACCATCAAACGTATATTCACTAGTTACATTATTGCATATGAGCAAAGGTTTTGTTAACTTTATTTTTTGATTAAATTAAGATAAATTTTGCAGTTTAGGTATCTTCATATAAAAAAAACATCATTTGACCATTTTCTGAATTCATTATTTATTTGTTTGATCACATAACCATAAATATTTCCACAAAACAGTACATTGAAAATTTACTTCAAACAGAGCAACAAGTTGGCACTACTGAATCCTACCTTGAGAACGGAGATACATCATTTTCCATAAGCGTACCGACTGAGCTGGGATAAGGTAAAAGAATACAGGTGAAAGAGTATTTGAAAAAGGGTAAACAACATAGCCGGATATATTATGGCTACTATGATGACTAGTTATTTATAAAAAAATAATAATAATAATACCACATCATGATAATTACGACCAACGTGGCTAATAATAATAAATATTTGAGTCATCATAATATATATATATATATATATCATATATATTATTATATATCTGTAGCTAATTCTTATAATCGAAGAAAGATATAACGATAATTCTCCTAACTGAAGAAAGTCAAGAAATGTGAGGGTGGCAAGTCCCCTTTAAACAAGTTTATACCCTGAACCTCTTTGATACGAGGAAAGAGGAAGAAGGAAGTGAATCGATCTCTGGGATACTCTCTGGATAATAATTTTCCTAATGATTGACTGAGTTAAACGGTAATAATGAAATTTATAAAATAATAATAATAATAATAATAATAATGGTCATCAACACATTACGCTTGAAAAATACAAGAACGGAAGACGCTAGGAGACTGAGCACTCTGTGACAGATAAAGCAGAGCAACAATTCACTTCGGTTAAAGCATTCATTTCCCAGAGGGAAAATGATATAATAATCTCAACAAGATTATAATAATCGAAATAAATGCTCACCCTGAGGAAGCCTCCGTCTGGGAAGGATACTCCTTAGACATCTCAGAATAGTCAACTCAGCTTCTCGTCCCTGGAAATCTCCTGGTAATAATCACACAGCCTCAGTCAGAAAGGTAGAAATTGATCCAGTGAATTTATTGCCACTCATCTTGTACCTGAAATTTTCATAAGCGTAGAAACTTTCTTCACAAAATACACATTAAACTCTCGTTTACAACAAGACTTACTCTGCGTGCAAAATAACCCAAATGAGGAAAATTCTTCAAGTACGGAAATTTGAGGAATTTTCGAGAAAAAACAAATTATTGAGTTTAAATCAACGCCATGAGAATCCGTGATAGGCGAAAATGTCGAGCACGACTTGTTAATTCAAATTTGAATGAAGGACAAATTTGTATCACTCCAAAATCCATGCCCAAAGTTCATGTGAAAATAACATGGAAATATGATTTAACTCCAGAAATACGGTAATAGATATTGCAATCGAAAAATAGGTAACAATTAGGCAGTTCGGAAACCCAAGGATGAGTCACGATGTTGCGAGAAATAGACAATTTTGACCTGCCAATGCAGGAAGTTTTTCCAGCCCGTGTGGTATACCGGGTGGTCCACTTACGCCTATCCACCCTCAATAACTCCCAGAAAAGTTATTTTACAAAAATCGACGAGAAATGTCGATTTTTGTTTGGAGGGGGACACCATTTGACGAGAAGTAGATATGTTATACTTCAACCCTCTACTCCCCAGAGCAACCCCTTCTATAATTTCAATAGGGAATGAGGGTCGTGTCATACATCATTGTGAATGTTATTCAATTCTGATACTAGCAGTGCAACAATTTCTGAATTTGAATGAGGCGTTCTCGAGATATTCGAGTTCAAATGTTCAAAATGATCTCCATTATTGTCTCCAGACAGTTCAGTCGTAATTATCCACCGATTGTCTTATTTTATTTGCTCACCGAGTACACGTTTCAGTTTTTTGTTGTCAACATGATTGTCAAGGAAGAAATACTAATCTCTGAGAATAATTTTTTTGTGAAATGGTGATAGTGTAGAATCGAAAAGTGACCACGTATTTCAACAATTCTACTTGTATAAAAGACGAGAAAGTTGAAATGATGACACTCTCGCTATTGGAGTCAGAACAACCCCCACCTACTTAGAGAAGAGCACACACAATGGCCTCAAAAGTTGAATGTGTGGGCAGGCATTCTGGGTAATAAAATCATTGGCCCAATATTTATCCAAGGTGATTTGAATGGTGTGGTTTATTTGGATATGCTGCAGAATCTGAATGAACCACTTATTTTGGATGCTGTTAACACGGACCTTGATGATGATGGTAATCCAAATCTTTTGGCAGATAACATTCATTTCCAGCAAGATGGGGCACCACCTCATTTCCTATTACAGGTGAGAGAATGGCTATCCCAAACTTTTCCAAACAAATGGATAGGTCGTCGAGGTCTAATATTGGCACCCAATGATTTTTTCCTTTGGGGTCATTTGAAATCCGTTATTTATAAAACTTAACCTACTGACCTGAACGATTTGGAAAGCAGAATTATAACTGAATGCCAGGCAATTACCAGAGAAACACTTTCAAAGGTGCAAAAGGCATTTGAAAATAGATTCTACTACTGTCTGGGAGTTAATGGCAGTCATTTTGAACATTTTTGTGAATAATTGTTTGATAATCTATTTCGTATAATTTATTTACTCACAATTCACCAATGTACCATTTGAACACGAATATCTCGAGCACGCCTTTTTCAAATTCGAATTTTTTTTGCACTGCTAGTATCAGAATTGAGTTACCTTCACAATGATGTATAACACGACCCTCATTCCCTATTAAAATTATAGAGGGGGTTTCTCTGGGGAGTAGGGGGTTGAAGTATAACATATCTTCTTCTCGTCAAATGGTGTCCCCCTCCAAACAAAAATCGTCGTGTCTCGGCGATTTTTTGTAAAATAATTTTCTGGGTGTTATTGAGGGTGGATAGTCGTAAGTGGACCACCCGGTCTACTATATTTCTATATAGCTGGTCGGAAGTACGTTACTACTTGGATTTTTAATTATTTATTATTAACAATACACGTTTCCGCTAACAGCTCGTTACGATGTCATGTTTAGCGCCTCTTTCGGATATTCCAAAGTTTAAATTTTTGGTTTTGCTCTTCCTCTACCTCTTTCTCATTCTCTTGCGTGTAATCCCATCTATCTCGGTGTACATGAAAAATATTTGCTCCCGCTTTACGAAGGGCGTGGTCTGTCAATGTCACCGATGCATAAATGCAAGGCTTTCTACTTTAAAATCGATGGAGAAAATACGTACTTTCGCCGAGGTTAATAACATGTAACATGTAACATCAAATTTTCGAGTCCAATCCCCCGTCTAAACCATCCAGAGATATCCACCAAGAGTTTTTGCCGGTCTCTTATCAGAGATGCTGTAAGAGTTTGAGTTCCATCATCGCAGAGAATAGAGGCGCAGAGCACATAGCCAACTTGATGGATGTTCACTCATCTCGATACTGAGCTGCCACGAGGCCCGTCCCACCTTTCCCGAATGAGAAAAATATGATTCGTCAAGCTCTAGTCTAACAAATCGCGTCTTGAGCCGAGGGTGTAAAAAGTTGAACGTTTATTTAATGACGTGATATATTTTCGGGCGGTATAAATCATGATTTCGCGAGAAATTGTCCGGAAAATGGCTGCCAGATATACTTGCCAGGAAGTTATTTTTTATGGGATATTACTTCTTTATTTACAAACATTTATTAAGCTTCACTTGTCGATAATGAATTTGTTAAACATTCCAATATGAATAAAAAAAATCTGGAAGTTTTATGACCTGTTTACATTAGTGTGAAGTTAGCCACACTTTTTCTATCCACACTTAATGACGTGTGGTATGTTAAATTTGGGATAGAGATGATTTCAAAGGCAGTGTGCAATTTCTGATGTTTTTTGATAAATGTGGAAACTTGCTCTGAACTAACTGCCGATTCAATATTTGTTCTATTTTGAATGAATTGCACACTGATGGTCCAAAATAACTATGATATAATCGAATGGACGATTACCCATTGAGATTTTTATTCAGGAGAGATTGAAAACACTGGAATCGGGTCCTTCGTATATCGAAGAGTGAAAGAAATTGTAATTTGAAGAGAAGTGAAGAATCCATGTGCAACGAATACAAAAACTAAGTTGAATGATGACAAATGACTTTTCAGATTAATTTTGTTCTGCCATCAGAATAACAAATTGAAAAAATTGTCCGTAAACTTGGACAAAGAATGCGTATAACATAAACGGTAAGCAGTCAAACTGGCAGAAAAAAATTCATAATCACCCATAACCAGAGGAAGGTCTGCACGAAACAAAATAAGGTTGGAAAAGGGTTGAAAATAGGATATGAGTTGAAATCATTGTTTGTCCGTCAAAATGACAGAAAAATAAAATCTTTAAATTATTCGTAAAGGGAAGTATGTGCCGCGAACAATGGGTTGAAAGAGGTTGAAAACGAAGGATATGAGGTTATTCAAATAATTTGTTTGGTGTCAATGACGAAAAATTAAATCTTTAAATTATCAACGAGGGAAGGGTACTGCGAAACAAAATGGTTGGAAAGGGTTGAAACAAAGGATGGTGACTATTCAAATCAATTTGTTTGGCCGTCAATGACAGAAAAATTAAATCTTTAAATTGTTGTAACAGGAGAAGGGTGCCGCGAAACAAAATTGTTGGAAAGAGGGTTGGAAACAAGGATAGGTGACTATTCAATCAATTTGTTTGGCCGTCAATGACAGAAAAATAAAATCTTTCAATTATTCGTAAACAGGGAGGCAGCAAAAAAAAATGAGGTTGGAAAGGATGTTAGAAACAAAGGATATGGGGCTATTCAAATAATTTTTTGGCCGTCAAATGACAAAAAAAATTAAATCATTAAATTATTCGTAACAGGGAGAAGGGGTACGGTGCCGCGAAAACAGAAATGAGGTTGAAAGGGTTGAAAACAAAGAAATAGGCTATTCAAATCAATTTGTTTGCCGTCAAAATGACAGAAACAAAATTAATCATTAAAATTATTGTAAACAGGAGAAAGAGTATGTACCACGAAACAAAATGGTTGAAAGGGTTGAAAACAAAGGATATGGGCTATTCAAATCTTTGTTTTGTCAATGACAGAAAAAAATTCTTTAAATTATTCGTAAACAGGGAGAAGAGTACGTGTGCCGCGAAAACAAAAATGAGGGTGGAAAGAGGGTTGAAAACAAAGGATATGGATCTATTCAAATCAATTTGTTTGGCCGACAAAATCACAGAAAAAAATAAATTCTTCAAAATTACGAATAATTATAAAGATTTAATTTTTTTCTGTCATTTTGACGGCCAAACAAATTGATTTGAATAGCCTCATATCCTCTGTTTCCAAGCCTCTTTCCAACCTTATTTTTGTTTTCTCGGCACACGTACTCTTTCTCACTGTTTACGAATAATTTTAAAGATTTAATTTTTTTTCTGTCATTTTGACGGCCAAACAAATTGATTTGAAAAGTCTCATATCCTTTGTTTTCAACCCTCTTCCCAACCTTATTTTTGTTTTCGTGGCACACGTACTCCTTCTCCCTGTTTACGAATAATTTTAAAGATTTAATTTTTTTCTGTCATTTTAACGGCCAAACAAATTGATTTGAAAAGTCTCATATCCTTTGTTTTCAACCCTCTTTCCAACCTTATTTTTGTTTTCGCGGCATGCGTACTCTTTCTCCCTGTTTACGAATAATTTTAAAGATTAAATTTTTTTGCTGTCATTTTGACTGCCAAACAAATTGATTTGAATAGTCTCATATCCTTTGTTTTCAACCCTCTATCCAACCTTATTTTTGTTTTCGCGGCACACGTACTCCTCCCTGTTTACGAATAATTTTAAAGATTTAATTTTTTTCCTGTTATTTTGACGGCCAAACAAATCGATTTGAATAGTCTCATATCCTTTGTTTTCAACCCTCTATCCAACCTTATTTTTCTTTTCGCGGCACACGTACTCCTTCTCCCTGTTTACGAATAACTTTAAAGACTTAATTTTTTTTCTGTCATTTTGGTACGGCCAAACAAATTGATTTGAGTTGCCTCATATCCTTTGTTTTCAACCGTCTTCCCAACCTCATTTTTGTTTTCGCGCACACGTACTCCTTCTCCCTGTTTACGAATAATTTAAAGACTTAATTTTTTTTCTGTCATTTTGGACGGCCAAACAAATTGATTTGAGTTCCTCATATCCTTTTTTTCAACCGTCTTCCCAACCTCATTTTTGTTTTCGCGCACACGTACTCTTTCTCCCTTTTACGAATAATTTTAAAGATTAATTTTTTTTTCTGTCATTTTGACGGCCAAACAAATTGATTCGAATAGCCCCATATCCTTTGTTTTCAACTCTCTTTCCAACCTCATTCTTGTTTTCGTGGCACAAGGACTCTTCCTCTGGTTTATGGGTATTTAATTTTTTTCTGCCAGTTTGTTCTTACCGTTTATGTTATACGCATTCTTTGTCTAAGTTTACGGACAATTTTTTCAATTTGTTATTTGATGGCAGAACAAATTAATCTGAAAAGTCATTTGTCATCATTCAACTTAGTTTTTGTATTAGTTGCACATGGATTCTTCACTTCTCTTCAAATTACAATTTCTTTCACTCTTCGATATACGAAGGACCCGATTCCAGTGTTTTCAATCGCTCCTGAATAAAAATCTCAATGGGTAATCGTCCATTCGATTATATCATAGTTATTTTGGACCATCAGTGTGCAATTCATTCAAAATAGAACAAATATTGAATCGGCAGTTAGTTCAGAGCAAGTTTCCACATTTATGAAAAAACATCAGAAATTTGGCAACACTGCCTTTGAAATCATCTCTATCCCAAATTTAACATATCACACGTCATAAAGTGTGGATAGAAAAAGTGTGGCTAACTTCACACTAATCCTGATTACAGTAAATTGAAAATTTTGTTGGGGCAACTATAATAATTTTCACAGACCCAATTTTCATTCCTAATTATACAGGGTGTTTCAGTATTGAATGCTGATGCTAAAGGGCGATAATCCTTGGATTATTTTAAGAAAAATTCTTCATAAGAACATAGGTCCGCAACCGCTTTATTTCTGAGATACAGAAATTTAACAAAAAAATCAGATCTTCCCCAAAATCTCTGAAACCGCTTTGGCTTTTTCTTTCAATTTCGGTACATGCAAAGAACGCATAGAAAATCATTTTTTCCATGATAAAGAATTCCTTAATTTTCATCAATGGCGTCCCTGTTAACATGCCCTGCCATATTTTTGATCAAAATAATGATACGCCACTGTCTTTTTTCCAAATAAATATCATTTTTGTAATTGTCCTCTATATTCTCATAAAAATTGTGTCTTGCCTTTTTTTCGTCAGGAGAACGGTTTTTGAGTTAGAAAATAAAATGCTTTAATTTGCTTGTCCCTATGCGAAATCAGCCGTTGAAGAGTAGTAGCGTTATCTTGTGGGCTAGAAACATCTAGTATGCTAAGAACACATTTATTTGTTTTGAACATAACCAATTTTGACACTTCTTAAGCTAGATACGTGATATTATTTAGGTTATTAAAAATTGTTTATTAAACAAAAAACCTGGTAAATTTTACAAATACCGAATTAGCAGACATGCATTACTGGGCTTGCTGACGGGAACGCATATGGAGCCAGGCGACTGTATCAAGAACGCTTCTCAAATAGAATGGTTCCTGATGCTTGAACGATTTCAAGCACCCACAGAAGGTTATGTGTTTTGAGCTGTATGGGGTCGGCTTTAGAATAGCCCCATGGTAAATCCTGCCTGTCGTAAGAGGCGACTAAAAGGATAACCGTAGGTGGAAGATGGTCTCATCGCCCGGTGAAATACCACCATATCGACTTTGTGTGCTGTGAAATGGATCATTCCATGTTTCAGTGTTCGGTCGATACTTTCCGGTCTCCCTCTTTCCTTTTCCCCAATTCCTCCTTTATTTTCAGGTGCATCCTAATAGTAATAATGATGAAGTCTCCTAGAGTAAAACACTCCGGAAGCAAAATACCTCTCCATTCGGATTTCCGGGCGAGAGGTACTCGAGGGGACTCAACATTAAAGATTAATTTTTGCAACATCCGCGGACTCAACAAGAACATCAATGACGTTCACCATCACCTACAGACGAAAAAACCGGATATTCTGGCTCTAACAGAAACACAAGTAAACTCGTCCACCAACAAGGTCCATATGCTTTGTCCTGGTTACGAACTCCATTCTCGATTCAGGTTCAAAGGTGGAGTCTGCCTTTACGCTAAGGCTAACCTTTCATGCCAGCGTGAAGAGAGTTTGGAACCGAAAGACTTTGATGTGATGTGGTTCAAGATATCTGATACCAAACTGACTAAGTTCCTCTGCTGCCTTTACCTATCACCTAATGAACCTTCATATAACGACCTCTTTGAGATTTTATCACTCAAACTGGACTACATTCAGGAGAACCATCCAACAGCTGAAACCATAATCATGGAAACTTTAATGTACATAACGCTGCCTGGCTCAAATTCTCTAACAAAACAGATGATGCGGGTCGTCAAGCCGAGGCCTTCGCCATCACTCATGGTCCAGAACAACTGGTCGAGCTACCAACCCGCATCCCTGATGTCAGCAACCAGTCTGCCAATACACTAGATCTTTTCCTCACCACCAATCCTGACCTATATAGAATAGAAGTTTGTGCCCCACTTGGAAACTCTGATCACACCCTCATCTCCACAACATGCTCTTTCCATTTACCATCGAGCTGCACAATACCACCCCGTCTCATGTGGCATTATAATTCGGCCGACTGGGAAGGTCTTCGAATGCTTTTCTCAGCGTTTCCATGGAAGAGAGTTTGTTTCTCTTCAGTAGATCCAACACGATGTGCTGAGACAATTTCTGAAATCATCATGTTGGGGATGCAAACTTACATACCGAATACCGAAAGAAGAACATCATCCGATAAGACCTGGTTTAACAGAAACTGCTCTAGAGCTGTGGCTTCCAAACAGGCAGAATACCATCGATGGCTAAAAAATCCGGGCCCTGAGACCAGAGCAGCATATGTCGAGGCTAGAGGCATATGCAAAGAGACAATAAAATGCTCAAAAGATGCCCACAATGCCAAAATAAGATCAAAACTTGCTGAATGTCCTAACGGATCCCGTTCATTTTGGTCTTTCGCCAAAGCTGTGGGAAGAAACTTCACTTCCAGCTCATTTCCTCCTCTAACCAAAGAAGATGGAACACTAGCAACGACTGCCCAGGAAAAGCCAATATCTTTGCGCACCTATTTGCTGGAAATTCCACTCTGGATTCATCGGGAAAACAACCCCGAACATTACACCTATTGACAGTCACATGCCCGAGATCACCTTTCGCCAACGTACTATCAGAAAGATTTTGCTGGGTCTCAACACCAACAAAGCATGTGGATCTGACGGAATCCGCCGATTGTTCTCAAGAAATGTGCCCCGAACTAACACCTGTTCTTTGCAAGTTGTTCAACCACTCTTACAATTTGGGGGTATTTCCGTCCAATTGGAAATTTGCAAGAGTACAGCCAGTCCCTAAAAAAGGCAAAAAGGCCCTACCTAGCAACTACAGACCTATCGCACTGCTATCTATTATTTCAAAGGTCATGGAAAAAGCCATCAACATCGAGCTCATGAAATATCTGGAAGACTCAGGAATTGTCAACGATAGGCAATATGGCTTCCGTCATCAGAGATCAACTGGTGAGCGGCTCGCTTACGTCTCACATATATGGCAGCTATCTATTGAAAAGTATGGAGAAACTTTAGCTGTGGCATTAGATATCTCCAAGGCGTTCGATCGAGTTTGGCACCAGGGACTCCTCGCCAAGCTTCCGTCTTATGGCTTGCCCCCTCAGCTGTGTTCTCTGCTTGCTAGTTTTCTCTCAAACAGGTCTTTCCATGTAGTGGTCGATGGAGTTTCATCTGACACTCTACTCATAAATGCTGGTTTTCCGCAAGGATCTATTCTCGCACCAATACTATTTCTACTTCACATCAACGACCTGTTGAAAGCAACTTCATGTCCAGTACACAGCTTTGCCGATGATAGTACCCTCCATACCGCTTTCTCTTCCAGGGCCCCTATATCAGCCCGTGAAACCAGAAATGAACGAGGGAAGAAATGTTAATAATATAAATATGGACTTAGCAACAATTCTCGAGTGGGGATCTAATAACTTGGTAGAATTCAATGCAAACAAAACACAAGCATGTCTTTTCTCTAGAAAAGCCGATCTCACTGTGCCTAACATAACTTTGTCAGGAGTAACCATACCACTGAAGTCATCCATATCGATGCTTGGTATTACTATCAGCAATAACCTCTCCTGGGAAAATCACGTGAGGTCCATTGCCAAAAGTGCATCCCAAAAACTTGGTTTTTTGTTTTGTGCCAAGAGCTATTTCACCCCCACTCAGCTGCTTATGATCTATAAGGCACAGATCCGACCTGTCCTGGAATACTGTTCCCTAAACATATCCTGAGGCTACTGGATTCTGTCCAAAAAAGGGCAATCCGTCTCGTCGGTGATGCCTCACTTACAAACTCGCTCACTTGTCTGGAACACCGTAGAAAAGTTGGCGAATTGTCTCTATTTTATAGATATTTTCATGGGCGATGCTCTTCTGAAATATCAACAATCGTTCCTGCTTTGGCAGTCTCTTCGAGACTAACCCGTCAAGTTCAGTCATCACACCCCTTCGTGGTCACTTTGGAGACCTGCAGAACATCACTTTCCAAAGACTCGTTCATCCAACGAACAGCGAGGCTTTGGAACTCATTGCCTAGGGAGGTGTTCCCCGAGGCATACAACCTCCAGAAATTTAAGAAGAACACCAACTCCTACCTTCTTTCCCTTGGTTCCCACGATGTTCTCTGAACATTACAGGATATCCCTTTTCAAAAAAAAAAAAAACAGGAAGTTTTGAGCCAAATCATCACTTGAAAGGAGCACATCGGACTGCAAGAACTCTAGCAATTGAGGTAGCTGTTTTAAATTCAGTTGACGAAAATCCTGAAATAAGTACGAGGCAAGTTGCCAATAATTTGAATATCGCCATAACCTAGTATGGGGGATTCTTCATGATTATTCATTATATCCCTATCACATTCAACGGGTTCAGGCTCTACTTCCTCGAGACTTTCCATTACGAGTGATTTTCTGCCAATGGTTTCTCCAAAAAGTTACCGAAAATCCTTTATTTGATAGGGAAATTTTAGTCACGGACGAAGCTAGTTTTACTAAAAACAGGATCAGTAATTTTCACAATTATCATTTTTTGGCCGAGGAAAATCCGAATGCAATCGTGGAATCTCATCACCAGGAGCAGTTCTCATTAAATATCGGGGCTGGAATTATTGGAGATTACCTAATTGGAACTTTTTTTTACCACGCAGATTAATTGGACATAATTATCGCCAATTTATTGGAGATAATTTGCCAATTCTGTTGGAAGATGTTCCTATTTCAATGCGAAATCGCATGTGGTTTATACACGATGGTGCACCTGCTCATTTTAGTGCTTTGGCACGCGAATATTCAAACCAAAACTTTCATAATCGCTGGATAGGTCGTGGGGGAACAGAGTCATGGCCAGCTAGATCCCAAGACTTAAACAGTCTTGATTATTTTCTTTGGGGACATCCCAAGACTCTGGTGTGCAGTCAACCAATTCTAACTGAGGAAGAATTGCGAAACCGCGTAATAGTTTCCTGTGAAGCAATAAGGAATATTCCAGGAATTTTCCAAAGAGTACGCGAGTCAGTGACAAGGAGGGCTGAAGCGTGCATACTTGCAGGCGGCGGACATTTTGAACAGTTAATTTGATTTTGGTATTTTTTGTTCGTAATAGTTATGTTTTTAAAAATAAAAAATATATATTTTTATGAGTACTCATTACAAAAACTAAATAATAGTTATCATAAAATTAAAACAATCTTGCCTAGATCCTTTGGTTACCACAATTGTGAAATTAGGACTAAGAAAAAAAAAATCGAATGGGGACAAGCAAATTAATGTATTTGATTTTCTAAATCGGAAACCGCCCGCCGGACGAAAAAAGGCAGGAGACCATTTTTATAAGAAGATAGAGAACAATTACAAAAATAATATTTATTTGGAAAAAAGACAGTGGCGTATCATTATTTTGATCAAAAATGTGACAGGGCATGTTAACAGGGACGCCACTGATGAAAATTAAGAAATTCTTTATCCTAGAAAAAAATTTATTTTTACGCGTACTTCGCATGTACCAAAATTGAAAAAATCCAAAGCGGTTTCAGAGATAGATAGATAGATTAGATAGATAGATTTTATTCTGATGCTTCAAAGTACACATATATAGATTACAATGTTACCTCTTATGGAAAAAAAAATACAGTATCAAGTAACAACAATAATAAAAATTAATATAATCATAACATTGCATCCCTGGATTGATAGGAAATCATCTAAGCACTACTGTGCTTGTGTTATGTTCTCCAGTATCAATCGAAGGAAAACACATCGAATGTTGAGTTGATTTAATCTGTGTCAGCTCAATTTATTGATCAATAGGTGACATTATACAATTTTTTCTAAATTGATATTGTTTTACTTATGAGTTTTTAATTTCTCTTGAAAATAAATTTACTTTTAATATTTTTACTGATTGGCATTAAGTTATACAATTTTGGGCCAATAAAAAAATAAATTTTTGTGCATGGCTTTTCGAAAACAGAGGTATATCTATAGAAAGGTTTGTGATTGATCGGGTTTGGTGCTGTTTATTAGTGTTAATTTTGGTTCTATTTTGAGTGCATGTAGTAGAGAATGGTAAATGAATAGTTTTTATATTGAATGTATCTGCTTCTTCGTATAATAAAGTTGTTGAAAAGAGTCTGGTTTTCTTCATACATATTTTAATGAGACTATTCTGTGTAACTTGTGAATTTTTTTGTGCAGTATTGCTAAGTCCTCCCATATTGTTATACAATATCTTAAGAGGGATTCTGCCAATGAATTATAAATTAATAGCATATTTTTTCGGTTCAGAATGTCTCGCAGTAAATAAAATGTATGCATCATTTGTCTGAGTTTTTTCGCAATGTAAGTAGCATGTTCATCCCATCTCAGATATTGATCAACTAGTATACCTAAATATTTGATTTTGTCAGTTTTCACTATTACAGGGCAACTGCAATTAGGAGTTTCACAAGAAAGTTCATGGATGCTTGGATGATTTTTCCTAGGTTGATCTATGCTATTTAGACTGAAAGTTATAATTCACTCTTTGAAGGTTCAGGCTGAGCAAACTGTGATTTAGCCATACATATATGGAGATCAGACTCTTCTCAGCTTTTCTGTACAGCCCTCCCAAGTATCCTCACTGAAAACGATAGCCGTATCATCTGCATAAGATACTAGGTGGCCTTGAAATTCCTCTCAGATTTGCAATTTCATTCATATATACCAGAAACAGTAGAGGACCCAGTACTGTTCCTTGTGGTACTCGCAATTTATTTTGAGTGGATCACTCAGCGTATTATCAATTTTTATACTCTGGATTCTTCCTGTTAAATATGCTTGAAGCAGTTTTGATGCCGGACCTCTTATACCAACATTATCAAGCCTCTCCAATAACACATTGTGAGGAACTGTGTCGAAAGCTTTGGCCAGATCAAGAAACACAGCCATGCATTTTCTTGACCTGTCCAAATCCACCACTATTTCCTGAATAAGATCTATAACTGCGTTTTCCGTGCTGTTATTTTTTTTAAATCCAAATTGTCTGTCTGTCAGTACGTCATGAGTTTCGAAAAAGTCCATCAGTCTATTTTTGAGACATTTTTCAAAAATTTTTGCAAAATTGCTAATTAAGGATATAGGTCTATAGTTGCAAGTGTTTTTATAATCTCCTGTTTTATGGATGGGTGTAATTATAGATTCTTTCCATTGGTTTGGGATTACACCGTTCGAAAATGTTAGGTTAATAATGTGGGTCAATGGTTGAATGATATCAGTGTGAATGAGCTTTATTAATTTGACAGAAATACCATCTTGACCTGGTGCAGTGTTGCTTTTCAAAGTTCCTATCACTGTAATAATTTCGTTGTTTGTGACGGGTTTCAGAAATATGGAAGACGGCACCTTCTGTTTAGGCAATATTCTATTTACCGCGAGAGTATCAACTTTTTTTATTTTGAAGCCATTTCATTTCCTACATTCACAAAATAATCATTGAGGCATCTGCTTTCTTTATTGTCCGTTAATCAATTTGGTCTTTGTTTTATATTTGTATACCCAGTTCCTTTCTTCGATTTAGAATTTGAAGCGCAATTTATTGTTTCCCAAATTTTTTTGTAGTTATTTCCGGCTTCTTGAATTTGTGACTTATAGTATCCATTTTTTGTTCGTTTAAGTAAGTTGTTCAACATATTTCTGTATTGTGTATATTGTGCTTTCAATTCTACTGAAGGACATATATTCATTTTCCTCTTCAAATTATCTCGATACTTAATTGAGTTTATTAATCCATTAGTGATCCACGGCTTGATTTTTCTGTTACAATTTTTTATTTCGACCAATTGCGTACATGCGTGTATATAGCTATCAATTTTGGTAATAAATTAGTCATAAGCAACTTGGGCATCCTGGGAGTTGAGTATTTCTTTCCATTTTTCTTTGTGTACAATTTTTTCAAGTTTATTAAAATCTGTTTTTTTAAAGTGTTGAATAGTGGTCACTCAGGTTAGTTTGTACGATCATTGGAGTAAAAATTGTAGATTCAATAATATTTCGAGATTGTCTAACAAATATATGATCGATTATGGTTGCAGTATTTTCAGTTTTTCTTGTAACCGAGTTAATGTATGATTCAAATCCATTTTCATTCAAAGTATTCACGTAGTTATTTACTTCTGCTGAAAATTTTTCTGATAAATTGAGATTGATATCACCTAAGAATATTTCTATTTGATGATCCTGTGAATTACTCAAAAAATCTTTTAACTCATTTACATAAGTGTTTGCATTTGTCGAAGGTGGGCGATATGAAGCTGTGATGCCTATTTTGATCTGTCTGATTTCAAGCGAGAGTCTCAGCAAAACTGATTCTGTCATAATATAGTTAGTAGATAGAACATTAATCGAGTTTCTGACAAAAACTAAAATACCATCATTTTGATTATAATGAGAATTGTTATAATATGCATTGAAGTTTGGAATATTGAAATCACTTACCTTACCCCCATGTCTCTGATAGTACAATAACACTGATTTTCTCTTTAACTGTTTCCAGATATACTAGTAGTTGCTCGAATTTTTTTTTAATACTACGAATATTGAAGGTTACTATGACTAATTCATTATCTATTTCTCTATTGAGACATTCATCGAAGTGTCTGAATACCTTTGTTTCAATCCCACCTTGTTGATCCAATAAATCAATTAACTCCAACATGAAAAGAAAGAAAAGAAAAAAATTTAAATACTACTAAGAGAAAGAAAATATAGAGTATAAAAAATATGATCAAAAATAAAGTAGAAATGGATGTGCGAGGTTTCCTAGCAAATTTTATAATTCACATTATATGGGTTAACCACAAACAAATGTTATTCAGATATTTGATATTATAATAAATTTAGTTCTTGGTGAGAATATATGGTTTTGATTTGATTATTCTTCTTGATGATTATTTTGCCGTTATCCGTCCATACACTTTTGTAATCCAGTTTCTTGATCGCCTCATCCATGAGCTTGAGTCTAGTGGCTTTTAGGTCTTCTTTAATCACGACGTTTGTTCCCTTGAGTAACTTCTTGTTGAAGAATATTTTGTTTTTTACATGCCAGTCTTTCATCTTCAGGAATACACCCTGTTTTTCCATTTATCTTTTTCCAATTCTGTGACATGTTTCAATATCGATAGGCGTGATATTCAGATTCATTTTCGTGTTCAAAAGGGATATAACAATTTCCTTGGTATTTTCGTTTACATCTCCCTTTAGGCTATATATACGTAGATTACATTTTTTGGATTCCTGTTCAATCGTATCAAGTTTTTTTTTAAGATTAACGTTTTCACCTTGTAGATGTTCCAATCTCGTATCCATTTCTTCATACCTCCTTTTATTTTCATTTGTCTGCACGTTACATTCCTGCGTCAATTCACTCAGGTGTTTATCGTATTTTTCCAGCTTATCATTGAAGTTCTTTGTGGTTTCTGCCGAAACCTTATCAGCTATAGTTTTTAAGAAGTTTTGGTCCATCCACAATTGTTTTATCGCCACGTTGACTAACGTTTTCAGCTCATCGGTTTGCTCTCGAGTTAGCGGCATTTTATGTCTATAATTATAATAACAACTTAACTTTCAAAGAAATTCCGTTTAACTCAGAATTTCAAAAACCTTGTTTTACTTGGTGCACAATTTTATTTCATGGACTTTGACACATTTTTTATCGTGGTATCGAATACTTTAAACTTGTTTTGCTAGGAGCTCGCTATACACGTCTACTCCATGTGGACTACAACAACAGATATTGGGGAAGAACTGATTTTTTTGTTAAATTTCAACATCCTGTATCTCAGAAATAAAGCGGTTGCGGACCTATGTCCATATGAAGAATTTTTCTTAAAATCATCCAAGGATTATCGCCCTAGGCTTAGTTGTTGCCTCAGATCAATAAATAACCATAGATAGGCCTGATACCACGTAAACAACATATCCGTTGATGCACACATAAGTTTGCTTTTATTTACTATCTACTGTTTACAAATACCGAATCCTTGTTGTCAGATGGACATAATTTATAGAATGTACATGAGTTTATATGTAGTCATTCACATTATATATTATTAGATTTATTCACCTAAATTTTATATAATGCGGTAAGGTCAATCAACTCTGAACAAGGTTTAAAAATATTTTTTCTAGGTAGAAGGAATACAATTTTCAACAGTTGAATCATAAGACACCCCGGAATTTGTAGGACGCCTCGATAAATTGAACGATTCTTGGCAACCCTGTTTTCTTTGCCATCGGACATTTGCTTTGACGTATTTGACGTAAAATAATATTCAGATATTTTCAGGGTGTTGATGGGATATAGTGCTTTTTCATTTTCATTAAACAATATTGCCTTGGTTTTACTGACATTTAAAATACTCTCTATGCTTGTGAAGTGGTTCAGTGGTGCAAAATGTCGAAATACTGCTTTGTTTACAAAACAAATGATAGTCAACAAAAATTTCCCAGGTAAGCTACCAGAGGCGTCGAATACGAACGAATTTTCCAAGTAGAATTTAATTTTGTCATGGAGTTTTTACCAATATATTGTTTTCCTTGGTGTAGAGTACTAAATACTGATAATTTATTCACAGATTCCCCACTGATGAGGGAAAACTACAAGTATGGTGTGATGCTCTTGAATTAGACCCACTGAGCCTAAAAAAATATTCTTTTATCTGTTCTGCTAATTTTTCCAAAGCTCAGATTATTAAAAAGCCGCAATGGAGAACATGTTTAAGACCTGATGCCATTCCTGATGTACGAGCAGTTAAAAGGTATGTGTTTGTAGGGAGTTATAAGTACAGTTGTATCCAATTATTTACAGCCCAATGTTGAGTTCGGCAAAATATTTATGATTGAAGTTCAAGAGATAACAAAGAAATCAGGAGAATTGAACTAATTATATTTGGAATTTGTTCCTATAAAGGTTTTTTGCAATTATTATTCCAGGGTTGGGTGATTTTGGACCATCAACCAGGATTTTAAGGATTTTGTGAATAAGATGAACTAACCACTAACTGAATATTTTGCCCACCTCATTGGTTTAACATGAAATAGGAATATAATAACCTACTGCTATATATGTTGTTATCAGTAAAATATATTTTAAATATTTTTTTTAATCCAATAGAAAAGGTTTTTTTAAAGGTTATTAATTATTTCATCACAGAGATTAACATTGAAAACAAAACTGTACAACTGAATACTGTTAGTGGCCTATTCTTCTAGTAATAAATTTGCAGTTTGTGCCACATCCCTCAGTCCTTGAGAGACACAATCACCTTCAATATCCATTTCAGCCAATTTTACTGAATATTTGAAGAGATGAAAGTTTGAAAATTAAAATGACAGTTCATTCTATCATTCTTTTGTTTGTACTTCATAGATATGGCTTCATGATATTAACTGAATAAACATTAGGTAATCATATTTTTGTTTTTTCAATAGTACTATTGCGAGTAGTGGAAAAATCATATATAACCATGGTTGAGAAGACTATCATAGCCTAGACACCTTGGCATTTGGGCTATTATCTTCAAAATCCATAATATAGGTGACAAAAATTTAAAAAAGTTTGGTAATTTGCTGTTTATGGTTTCCATACCCGAAATCAACCAAAACGTTTTTCATTCATTACATATTTTACTGGTAATTATGTATATTCACATTTATAGATTTCAATAATGATTTCGAATTTTCATCATATAGAAATACCAAATTGTAGTTCCATGGAAACCTTTTTGCTTGCATGACAAATTTCAAGTAAATCGGACATGTGAAAGTTTTTTTTTACATTGATAACAAACAAACATACTCATGTACACAAGTGAACCTCAATTGAAGTGGATTAAAAATACTGTTTTGAACCCCTTAAAACGGCACGGCACTGCGCAAGAGATGTTTTGTTTTGGTTTGTCTCGCATATACACAAAACATTACACGTCCCGCCGAAATTATGTTCGCATCAAAACATTGCAAGGTAAATTTAGCATCGGGCCTATCTATGTTTACTTATTGATCTGAGGTTGTTGCAGACTTCTCAAAATAGGAAAAAATTAATAATTGAAAATAACATAAATATAAGTAATGGCCAAAATATTGTATTCGAAACATGAACATTGCACACAATACACTTTTATCGAAGTCTTGTTGGTAAAATAGTATAGAGTAGATACGGAAGTTTTTCCGTGATTCTAAACAAATGTACTGGCCCGAACTGGACAATATAAGGTCAATGTCTGTTTATATTTCTGCGAACTTCCCCGATGACGAAGGATATCTCACGGCCCCGTTAAGACCGATGAGGGAAACTGGGAAACAGTCTTCTGGAAACCTTTCTGTTTCTGAATGTTTCGCCAAATGCATTTATCATTATTAGCCACAGCAAGGGGAAGGATCTGTTTTATATCTACGCTATCATATTTTCCGGTTTACGGAGACAAGGGGCTGGCTGATGCGTTATATTGCTCGTGAAAAACAATGGTTCTTTCGAGGAGCCATTTTGTTATGCTTCCCATGATAATAAAAAAGTTTCTTGAAGAAATAACTGATTTATTTGCAACAATAATCGGATTTCGTATGATATCTCAAGTCTCGCTAAAAACAACTCTTAGGAATGAATTCAAGATATTATCTCTAGAGAATAGAAGACAACTCTCAGTATTGGTATTTTTATATAATATTATAAATAATAGAATTAGCTCCCCTGAACTTTTGGCCTCAATTAGATTTAACGTGCCACGTAGAAGAATGCGCCAGGTTCCAATGTTTAATATTCCTCCATCATTTAACATTTCGAGATCACCTACGGTAAACATGTTTCGACTTGCGAATCAATGGACCTTTTTATGCACTATGTGAAAACACTGTAATTAGAAAGTATATGTGCTAATATCACTTGCGATTTTTTATTTTATTTTTCTGATGGGTAGTTTTTCCATAATCCGGGAAAAAGTGGTTTCGTGACGTCACGTTCACTAAAAGTTGATTTGGCATCGTTGTATGAGTTGCGAATCATGGAATTGTGACGTAATGACATTTGTTATTTGATACTTTGATAGGTTCGTTCGTTTGCTTCACGGAATAGAATATTATCAATCGTTTTTCTCTCTTCAGCTCTTTTTCTTGGATATGTCTGATACGACTGATACGAGACACGAGATATGCAGAGAACTGCTGCAAATGAACAAGCTCGCCATGAATGTTTGGTATTGAAAAATTTCGGAAATTATTTTCTAATTTTAATAACTATGAAAATGTCTAAAAAGTGCTATGTGCACGGTTGTCTGTACACCAGTGAAAGTGAATCAAACTTTTGTAAAAAGCGGAAATACATGCTTTTGTGCAGAACATTTCCAGTGTGAGTACATCAAGGAAACGATCTTTATCTCACTCAATGCAAGTTTGCAAAATCATCGATCAGTACTGTATTTTATATCCATCCTATAAACATATTGTTCTTTGGTTCCAGCTGAAAGAAGATACTACGAATTAGGAATATGCTAGAACAAGGGGATCCAAATTTATGTTGAAGCAAGATGTCTGTCCACATATCAACCTGAAATGACATTGGTCTGACAATGTTTCATCATAAGTATATGACCTACCAACGATGAAGAAACCCAAACCAAATGAAAACATCACTCCTTCAGCTAGTAAAACTGTGTTGAGTGACATAACATCCATGGGAAATATTTACTGAACAGTTTCGAATAGTTCTTCTCCTAGCAGTAGCCAAGCTGGTACATTATCCGATTCAGCAAAATAACACCACCAAAAAAAATTCTGAGTATATTCCTAGTCAGTCTTCATCCGATCCTGATTGTGAAAATATCGAAGGACAGCAGCGCCAGCGCCTATCTATTGCACCCATAGAAAAGAAGAGTAATATTATTTGGGGCTCCAAAATGGATGTTCTGATAAGTTTAAAAGATACGGGTTGGGGATGTATACTCGATTGGTTGATGACTGATATGAGTAAATCAAGTGTTCACAAGATTTTCACAAAGCTGTGCCTATGATGGCAAATTGTTTATTTTTTAAGAGCTATATATTGGCCTGACATCTGAAATTGAATGAAATTTGCCGATACCCTTTCCGAGCTCGGCTATAAGAAAGTTTATTCAATTTTTGTCTGGAAATTGAAGAATCGTTTGTTTCTTTTCGTCTGTCCATGACTTGGTTAGAATAGACAGAATGCAATACTGTAAAATTTTAATACTGCTACTCCAAATGGCACAA
>JAFIRS010005372.1:0-58986 GCA_018342105.1 Gonioctena quinquepunctata | reverse complement strand
TCTGTTCTATCGGAGAATACATCTTGAAGTCATCGGCGCATAATGAATAATGACTATATTGAAAGCAAGAGCCGATATCATTCATGGAAATTGAGAACATCAGCGGTCCAAGATGTGATCCCTGTGGGACACCGGAAGTAACTCATGTAATTTCAGATACATTATCATAAAGTCTCACAATCTGACAGCTATTACGTAGATAGGATGATATCCATCTTAGGACGTTGCCGTGCACACCGAAGTTCTTCAGCTTGATGAGCAAGGTACTATGGTGGACCTCGTCGGAAGCCTTACAGAAGTCTGTGTACACGGCATCCACCTGAAGGTTTTCTCCTATATATTCCAGCGCTCCTTGTACTAACGGCAAGAGCCCTGTCACACAGGAACGCTGTCGATAAAACCCGTGTTGGAAATGTGTTAGGCGATTTTTTGCCATGGAAAAAAGTTGGGTATACAATGAAAGGGATTGCCTAGTGGAATACATTATACCATGAAGAAATTCAAAATTCAAGACGGCGTCCAAAGCTGAATGGTGGAACATAGAGCTAAGAGAGTCAATTCATTAAAACTGCAATCTAGGTATCTAATCAAATAAAGGACTTTGTGATATCAAATGAAATGGCTTTTCTCGTTGAATACTGAAACTTCCAAATCCAAGATGGCGTCCGAAACAAAATAGAATCATAATTCATGCATGAATCTTCCACCCAGAATTCGTATCGTATCAAGGACTGTGTGGCGTGAGGGTGTCTTGAAATGATACGTCGTTAGCGGTACAATACCCAAGTTGAAGTAGCGTATGTACTTAGCGTTTTCTCCTCAAGACTTGGGCATATCTTTTTGTATAAGAGCCTTGCCCCTCTATTGGACCCCTGAGGTGTCGACTGTTATAATGTCCATCATTCGTGGAAACAAAATAGTAAAATAATAACAAAAAAAACGACGAAAACTAAAACAGAAACCGCAACACAACGACGGATTATGTATTGAGGAGTTAGATTGCAACAAACCGACAGGAAACAAACCTTGTAATATTGAGGCATTGAATGAACTGAATAGAATGAGAAATATCAAGTTACCAAATTAAAAACTAAACACTGGAAAATAAGATAAGTAAACATTTTAAGTTAAACGGTTTTATTGTAAAGAAACATAATAATTATGCAGATAGTGTACTGAAAGCTTGAAAATAAAATGATTGAAATAAAACACGGTTTCATTGTGCAGAAACATAATATTATAACTGGCTATATACAGGGTCTCAAGGATTAACAAACCACTTCCGCAATACCAATCTTACGCTTGCTCGTATTTTTGTCAAAAGCCAGGCCTTAACCATACTGAGCGTTATTAGTGTATTGACCAATGACTGGACAGCCTCCCAAAGCGGCTTGAGACGCTATCTCACTCAGTATGTAATATATATATATATATATATAATTAAATATATATATATATATATATATATATATAAATAAATATATATATATATATATATATATATATATATATATATATATATATATATATATATATATTACAAGTCCTGAGTGTATTATTGTTTCTGAACTATCTGAGATTGGTAACTGTACTGTCAAATTATCTCCTACGCTTTATTACATACTGAGTGAGATAGCGTCTCAAGCCGCTCTGGGAGGCTGTCCAGTCATTGGTCAATACACTAATAACGCTCAGTATGGTTAAGGCCTGGCTTTTGACAAAAATACGAGCAAGCGTAAGATTGGTGTTGCGGAAGTGGTTTGTTAATCCTTGAGACTCTGTATATGGCCAGTTATAATATTATGTTTCTTCACAATGAAACCGTGTTTTTTTTCAATCATTTTATTTTTAAGCTTTCAGTACACTATCTGCATAATTATTATGTTTCTTCACAATAAAACCGTTTAACTTAAAATTTTTACTTATCTTATTTTCAAGTGTTTAGTTTTTTATTTGGTAACTTGATATCCCTCATTCTATTTAGTTCATTCAGTGCCTCAATATTACAAGGTTTTTTTCCTGTCAGTTCGTTGCAATCTAACTCCTCAATACATAATTCTTCGTTGTGTTGCGGTTTCTGTTTTAGTTTTCGTTGTTTTTGTTGTGTTATTATTTTACTATTTTGTTTCCACGAATGATAGACATTATAACAGTCGACACCCCAGAGGTCCAATAGAGGGGCAAGGCTTTTATACAAAAAGATGTGCCCAAGTCTTGAGGAGAAAACGCTAACTACATACGCTACTTCAACTTGGGTAGTGTACCGCTAACGACGTATCATTTTCAGCCACCCTAACGCCACACAGTCCTTGATACGATACGAAATCTGGGTGGAAGATTCATGCATGAATTATGATTCTATTTTGTTTCGGACGCCATCTTGGATTTGGAAGTCTCAGTATTCAACGAGAAAAGCCATTTCATTTGATATCACAAAGTCCTTTATTTGATTGGATACCTAGATTGCTTTTTTAATTAATCTCTGAACTTAGTTCCACCATTCAGTTTCGGACGCCATTTCGAATTTGGAATGTTTTCATGGTATACTGTATTCCACTAGTCAACCCCCTTCATTTGATATCCAACTTTTTCTCATGGCAAAAAATCGCCTAACACATTTCCAACACGGGTTCGGTCAGCAGGAAGAGGGTAAAATTTCAATTACTAGATTTAACCCACACAAGGCAAGCTAAATGAAACCATTTTATTAAAATCGTAGTAATAGTATAACTGACAGAGCCATTCAGCTGAGTAGTCCAGAGCTAAGACAAGAATGTCTAGGAAAAATCTGGAAAACTCTACTAAATTAATTCATCAATGAAATAATCAAACAAAGAATAAACAAAGTTTACAATTCTGAACATAACATCCAAAGAAAAACACCGAAGCCAGGTAACTACCTAGCACTTCCAGATGTATAGTGCCTTGATGAAAATATTTAAAATACTATGAATGAAATCAAAACCACGAGGTATGCTTTAAGTCACACAATCCATTGAAAAAAAGATATTTCACCCCTTTCAATTGTAAAATTCCCAAAATTGAAATTTCGAACCTTATTCATAGCATTCCGAGCAACGATTGCAACAAAGAATATAAAGTGCTCGTCTAAAGTCAGTTACCCCCCCCCCCCCTACTGACTTTTGATCCACCTGGTATATCGCAATAATATTGCGAAGTCTTAAATAGGAGATAAAAACCCACTTTTTCATGAAAAAATCACAGCTAAAAATTTTTAAATGGCGGCTGAGCGCCATCTTCAATAATTTATTTTGAAAGGAACACCTCGTATATTATTTCATTTCAGAAATCTGCTCATAATTCCCAACAGTTTTCTCCCATACACTTTACTCCTGAATTCAATTGTTTTCGAAATATTAACGTTCAAAAAGTGACATTTTGATCATTTCAAACTCAACCAAAAACACTTATATTGCTTTCAATCAAGTTGACATTGGAAAAAATCGTTATCGCGGTAACATCTTGTCCACTGTCAAACTGAACTACTAACTGTCAAATAGTCCATTGAGCGCCTACATAATTTTATGAAATGTGTGATCATGGCTCGTAGTTTAGATGATGAATTCGAAGCAGTTTTGATATTTGGAGGAACTGGAAGAAACTATCATCTACCAGACCGTATGTTCAATGATAGATTTCCCAAAAATCCTATCTCGAGGTCATATTTGCGCAAACTTTCGAATAAGCTCCAAGCAACTGGTACGCTGAAAGATGCTCCAAGATCAGGAAGATCGCCTCTTTCAGAAGAAAAAAAGGTAGAAATTGTTGCTGAAATGGTAATCAATCTGACTCAGTCGACGTTTGCAGTTGCTGATTCCTGTGGAGTTGGTTCAAAAAGTGTCCAAAGAGTCCTAAAAAAAAAGTTTCTCTCCTATAAAATGAAAATCCTGTATGCTCTCACGAAGGATGATCCAGACCGGAGGGTTGAATTCTGTGAGTGGTTAACAAGAATAATTGAAGGAGAACGGGGTTTCCTGAAACGTGTATGTTTCGCAGACGAATGCACGTTTTCTCTTGATGGAAAAGTCAACAAACAGAATGAACGATACTGGAGATATACTAATCCGCATATTTTCAGAGGGGGGCATACCCAATTTCCTGAAAAGTTGGATGTTTGGGCAATCGCGTTGTTGGACCGATTTTCATCAGGGGCAATCTTACAGGAATTTTTTACAGAAATCTTTTAGAAACTGAAATTGAACCTCGAATAAGACAAATTGTATTAAACAATCAGGAAGAGTTTGAAAATTATGAAATAATATTTCAGCAGGATGGGCACCTTCCCATTTCAATCGCATGGTTTGAGACTTCCTCGATACAAACTTTCCTGGGCGATGGATAGGTCGCAGGGAATGTACAGAATGGCCACCAAAATCTCCGGATCTTACACCTCCAGATTTTTTTTTGGGGTATCTGAAGTCAAAAATCTACGCCACTGAATGCCAAACAATAGGAGAGTTGGAACGCAGAATAATAGTTACATGTGAAGTAATAGATGAACAGACTTTCATCAACGTGAGAGAAGCTATTTATAATAGGGCACTTTATTGTCAAGATTTAGGAGGGGGTAACATTGAACATTCGACAAAACAATCGTTGGAGCTAAATAAAAGTGTTATTCAAAAATAAATTATAATTTTTTAGCTAACTAATTTGTTTTGATTGTGAATTTACAGAACACATTCGTAGGCTTCGAGATTTTCCAGTAAGCGGTGCTGTTCATCCTCAATAAACTCAAGTATTGCATTGAATAAACATATCATTCAAGATAATCATAACCCAAACTTTGGGAAAACCAAAAGATCAGCATTTTAGAAAAGTAAAGAAAAACGATGCATAAAATGAATTATATACAAAGAAAAAGGCAGAACGCCATAAATGATAGAACTGACCAAACTAACTTAACCCAAATATATCACACCCTTTCATGAAATTTCACAGCACCAACACGTATATTGCATTACCCACACAAACATACATATCGGTACTAATATCCGACCCTATGCGAACAATTAAAATTCACACCTCGACGTAACAACCAGCTTCACTTCCACAACTCACCCATCTTGTCGTCGCCCTCGTCGCTCCCAACAAATCCTTGAGTAAAATTAGAAAAAAAAAACATAATGGACAATAAAGAGAAGAATGGAAAGGATACAATGTTGAGTAACCGTATTGTGGGAAAAAATAATATAAAAAAAAAATATATCACAAATATTTTTTCAGACCATTTAGAAAAAAAGAAACTAATGAAACCTGTAGAAGTTTCCAGCTAGGGACGAAACGTCATACCAAATACAATAGCAAAATATTTTCTGTCAACCTGAATCCGTTAGGAGTGCCATTAGTTTTTGAGTTAGATTATTAAATAATTGTAATTGAGGTATTTATCATACAGTGCTTCTCAAAAGTCCCCTTCCCCCCTCTTATTTTTGGAACGATTATACATAAGCATGTGAAATTTGGAAACCGAATATTAAAGGTTGTAAACTTCCCTACTAGTGATGATAGATGACGAAATCGTCAAAGATGACGTCACAAGGTCATTGTGACCAATCATTCCAAATGGAACCCTACGGCAAGCGACACCTCTTTTAAAAGGTATCGAAAAAATCTATTCAATGATACTTACTGATTTTGTTTGTGTTTATGGCAGTTTTATTGGCTCATTAGTAAACATTGAAATTTGAATTCCATTCAGTATGATATTGATTACAGATTTAAGAATCAGTATCTATCCAAAGAAATTGTTCGAAGTGACCTCCATTTACTTCCTGACAGTGAAATATCCTATTTTCAAACTAATCTCGTACTCTTGCAAATGTGTCTACAGAAACAGCCTCACATTTTACGTTGTTTTAAAACATCAATATTGTCAGGTTCAGTGGCGTAAAACTTCGATTTCCGGTTTCCCTACAGAAAAAAATCCAAAGGTGTGAGGTCCGGTGATCGAGCTGGCCATTCCGTTGAACCTCGTCGTCCAATCCATCTATCACGATACTCCTCATCCAAATACCGTCTTACTGCACCGTGATTGTGTGGAGGAGCACCATCCTGTTGAAATATTATTTACAAATTGCCGAATTCATCTGGATTATCTTCCCAAATTTCAAGGATTAACGGTTCTATTGCGTTTTGCAACAGCTCCAGATAAACCTCACCAGTTAAATTAGTATTCAAGAAAAAGACCCAACGATGTGGTTTCCCAGGATACCTGCCCAAACATTCATCTTCTGGGGAAATTGGGTAAGTGTTTCACGAAACAGGTGAGGATTTGCGTCACTCCAATACCTCACATTCTGTGTATTTACATTTCCATTTAGATAGAAAGTACTTTCGTCACTAAAACAAATTGTTTTGACATAGTCTGGCTGTTGGTTAATTTTAGTTTCCATATTCTCACAAAATTCTAGTCTTCGGTCTGGGTTGTCGTCTGAGAGTTGATGAACCATTTTTAATTTGTATGGATGGAATTTGTTTTTTTTCAACACCCTGTGTACTGTAGTTCGACTGACTTCACAGGTAGATGCAACGTGAGTTGTTGACGGAGTAGGATTAACTATTACTTCTGCCAGTATATAAAATTTTGGGTCGGAGATCATGATTTCTTTCAGCTCGTAAATTCTACAGGAAGAGACTTTGTAATAACGATGCTCTATCAGAAATGAACAGGTTGTTGGGCGAATATACTGAGCAAAAATCCAAATAAATAAAAACCCTTTAAAGACAAGCTTTTTTATTTGAGCCGTGTACTAAAACGTATAAAATAAGTTTGAGTAAGATTTGATTATTTTTGTTAAATTATTTGGTTTTAAAAAAGCTTGTCGCGAGAATTGTAATAAAAATTAATACTGGACAAGTTGTTACTTACCAACCAATCATTCCGTACCAATGTGAAATTAATTGGTACCTACTTTATGAATACTTTGTAAAATTCAATACGTTGACAAGTTCTTACTTACCAACCAATCACTGCCCAATCAAATTAATTCACCCTGCGCGACAAGCTTTAGAAACAAAATAATTCAACAAAATGTATTAAATCATTGTTAGCTATGACTCATTTTATACGTTTTAGGCACACGGCTTAAATAGAAGCTTGTCTTTAAAAAAGATTTTTATTAGTTATTTTATTTCAATGTCGAAGGAAAAAAATAAAAGCTGGGCTGAACCCACGCCTTTCGTGAACAAGTTTTAATCTGGCGCCTTAGGACCGCTCGACTAACCCGGATGATACTTTTATGTTGAAAGTATTACCAACTGCTGCCGCGATTATGGCTTTTCGAAAAGGCCATATAAAACTTATGTACAACTTTTGCCCAGGCAGCTCACGATTTCCTTATGTTTGCGGTGAGTACTAACATTTTATAAACATTTCATCTCTGTTAGCTCGATTGGCCAGATTTTCTGCAGCCCTCCCATAGACTAATAACGTCTGGCGATGTCTTCTGGTTTGGCATTCTGATCGTTGAAGATGCTATCTGAATTTGTTTTTTTTTTGGAAACGCGATATTTTTTTTTCTCGGTTGAAGAGGTGGATGGCAATCCCTTTTTTTTGATTTCTATTGGTATATTGTGAATCCGTTTTTGTGGGTTTGATTGTGGCGTGGAATGTTGTGCTGCCTGGATAAGAGTGTTTGGTCGATAAGAGTTGCCTTTATCATCTTTCGATTTTTGAGGCTAATATTCATGTTCGATCTTCTTGAATCTTGATCCTATAGTGACCCCACTTTTACAATTGTGTTGTCTTGTAGGTCGTTTTTTTGTATGCAACATAATTCATTTAACCTGGGAATGATCCAGAACTCTTTGATAGAGATAAGTTTGAGGAACTATATGTTTTAACAGTGAAAGTGAGTACTAAGTATAAAAAACGCCATCTACTAGTTTCTTATTAAATAAAATCGTCACAAAAATCATCTATTTCCGTATTCCGTATACGTTTTGTGAGATCTATTCTGTATATGTCCTTCACGAGAAAACATATAATTGAGCAGGCTACCTACCATACCGATAATAATTCATTTAGATAGATGTTAATAGTTCAAGACTTGGGTGTGATTTTCGATGATAAGCTAACCTTTTGTTGGATCATATATAACTGAAACGGTCGCTAAAGCTTATAAAAAAACACTGGGTTTCATCATAAGAAATTCAAAATTAATGGAACAAAATGAGTCCCTGTTAAGTTAATTTTCAATGCTTTCGTTAGGTCCAAACTGGAGTATGCATCGGTTGTCTGGAGTCCTGATATGATATTCATGCAAATAACATTGGAAATATTCAGCGAAAATTTATCAAACACCTTGGTATAAGACCGATGGTATTTATCCAGATAGAGGATTACCTCAATTAATAATTTCCTCAAGCAGATTTGAAATCTCCTTATTGGTTTCTCGCCGTAATTTAGTGGTGTAGTTTCTCTTTTCTATACAAATTACTTCCTGCTAATAAATAAACTTGATTGTCCTCATTACCATTCTCATTGATATACATGTTCCTCGATTGCCAGTGAGAGACAAATCTTTCTTTAACTTCACAATCTCATCTCTAACTTTACCTGATTCCTCACCCATGTATAGAATTTGTCTCTAGATTTATATGGGTCTTTTTTTCAAGATTCCATTGTAAAGTTGTGTTGATATATCAATATTTGTGTGTGTAACTGAAAATGATTGCTTTTATAGGTCCAGGACTAAAAAAAAATTGAATGAGAAAATTATTTTATTTCTAAAAAAAAAAAGCGTGGGAGATATTTCACTTTTACTGCCCTAGGTGCAATGTACTATATAATATTGATACCATGCACCCCAATCTCTTTTAAAGAACAAATCCTTTTTTTTTTTTCTTATTTTAAATTAAGTAGTCTGGTTTTTACACAAAGTTAGCAGCCATGGTTTTTTAAACTATTATTTATTTCCTACTTTTGAGTGTGTGGTTTATTTATATGCGTTTTTTAGTTTTTTAAAACTATTATTTTATTATTTTTTGCTTTTTTATAAAAGTGTTTTTTAGTTTTTTAACTATTATTTTAATATTTTTGCAAATAAAACCCAGAATAATCTTAATAGGTAATTATAATCTCCAACTCGCAAACCCTGCCACCACAATTTTGCATAGAATCAGACCATAATCACGAAACTCGGCCGCCATCTTGAATTTCTTGACTTTTACAAAAGAATCATAATATTCGACCACAAAAAACCCCCCCCACATACTCAATTTTGAATAGATTCAGACCATAATCACAAAAACTCGGCCGCCATTTTAAAGCCGAGTTTATCTAGAATTTTCCAATTTTCTACATAAGAATCCATAATATTCAGACTGTCCCCGCCTACCGATTTTGAATAGAATCAGACCATAATCACAAAACTCGGTCGCCATTTCTTTGAAGCTGCCATCTTGAATTTTTCTAATTTTCACAAAGAATCATAATATTCCGACCTTAAAACTCCCTATATACCAATTTTGAATAGAATCAGATCATAATCACAAAACTCGTCCACCATTTTTTGGAGCCGCCATCTTGAATTTTTCAATTTTGACAAAGAATCATAATTTCCGACCACAAACCCCAGATACCACTTTGACGCGAATCGGACCATAATCACAAACTTGTACGCACAGCCGCCATTTGTTTTTCCACACAAAAATTTCTTAATGCATTGTTACCGGAATTATGTACACCCGCCAAATGTCAAATCATTCGGAGGTCTGGAAGCGGGTCAAAATCGCGCCCAAAGTGAAGCTAATATAAAACGTGTAAAAAAAAGAGCATTGCTGTAAAATTCTCTTACTGTATCATTGACTGGTAGTAGTAAATCAGGATATAAACTTTTCTTTCAACTCACAAGAAGCTTTTTTCAGTATGTACTGATTTGCATATCTCTCTCCAATTGATAGTGTGAATTGTTTGATTTTCATTCTATAGATTAATTTATACTATATTCAGCCGTATTTTTTGTACTGTTGATTTTCCCATCCTGTAATTGGCTTCGGCTGGATGGTGTATGAATAAATGAAAATAAAAAAATATCTCAACAGAATTGTAGCTCTATGCAAGTTTTAATCCATCTTAAAACAAACTATTTTCAAACTCCTGCTATTAAACGCGTAGCAGTTAGCACCCATTTATTCCTTACAGCGCACGGTAGTTGGGGATTCTACTCGAGAGCTTGTTTACTCCATTTCGAAATCCTTCTCGAGCTTGATTTTCGAACAATCGCGTTGTAGCTTTGCTCGTCGATGGTGTTTATTTTGAGTTCGTGAACTTTTTTCCATCTGTTAATTGCTTTCTTCGATTCGATCAGCAAGAGTGTAGTTATATTGGTCTTCTTTCTGAATCATCGACACAATGTATTTGTTTGAGCTGTTGGATAACCCCATATTTCCAACATTTTATAATATTGATACAATTCATTAAATTTAGTTGAGTCGGGACTAGGAGAAAAACTATTTTCTCATTGCTAACGTTTCGAATCGTTTATTCCTTCAAAGCTATAAAATTTAGTTAATCCTGATTATGAATTCAACTTCAGACAATTGTTATTGAGCTCCGGCTTTCTCCTTATACAGGGTGTTATGATTACAACATACCCTGCAACACCAAACTTGTTGTTAGAGTGAAAACAAGCATCGAGCATCGACTGTCTGAGGATGGTCGAACCGAGATTATGTCCCTGAGCGGCTCTACAGGAAATATCCCTTTCTATACTTGAGCGTTGAGTTGTTGATCCAGGAAATAGTACCGTTTTCAGAAAGATTCAAAGAAAAATAATAATGCACTCATGAAAATGTTAAGAATATACATATATATTCAATCAGAATTTTCAGTATTTCATCCGTTCTATAAACGGATAAGATGATACCATAACAGAAAAAAATTGGAGTGTAGTTCACTTTGAAGTTATTTCTTTATCAGTCTACAATTCAAATAGATGGACGAAAAGCACTAATGACATCAATTGTCAAAACGACGCTGATAATTCTATTTTGAAACTTCTAAGGACATGAAATTATGGAGAAACATTTAAAGACACAGTCACTATAAATGAGCTGAATTTTCCCAAACCATGAATACAGAAAACACATATAGGAACTTACTTTCCATCAGCATGGTCAACACTTTTCACTTGAGAAGGCTTTTAAAACGACAATTAGTTTAATCTGTATTATTATTTCGATTAATTCCCCGCCAAAAAATGCCGAGTGTTTTATTTTTAACTGCACGGTATATTAGATTATCGTTGTATGGATACGGTTTTCTGCGAGGTCATGAACTTTGAGTTGAGGTTTTTCGTTGACTTGGCTCGTTCTGAAGTTGATAAACAATCATTCAGGTAATTTTGCAAAATATCATTTACTGGGTGAATTCAATTTGGTTACTGTTATTACCGGGTTAACTTGATTTTGACTGTAATTTCTCTTTAATGGTCACTTAAGTTCACTGCCTGACGACTTAATTCTTACTTTTCTACTTTTATGTCACTATATTGGGATCGAAATGAAATCTAACCTCATTTTTTGAGAGGAACATATTACCGGAGTAACGTCTTATGTAATGACTGACTTCTGATGGCGATCGCCTCGCGCTTTTATATCATTCAACCCTATCCATGATCTCATACGCGGATTATTGGGTAGCAACCAGTTATCTTCACCTTGTCGCTGGGCCCACAATTAATGGCTTGTTTCTGTCATCAAAAAATGTATAAAACCAAAAAATTTATGCATTTCGCGGGAGAGTTAAATTAATGGGCTGTCATAATCTATGAGTTATAGCATTTTCTGACGTCACAAATATATAAAAAACAGATTTATGATATTTCAGTCGCAATGCAATTAGGCGAGCTTCGTCAACAACTAGGAACTTATACTCTTTGTTTCTTACCAAGCACTCCCTTTTTTTTAGATATGCGTAACTTAGGGATAAAGACAGATTTATTAATAGCTCTATCGTGAAAAGGGTGATTTTTATAGGAATTTGGCGCATTTATTTGTCTTCAGATGATGAAATATTTTTAACGGGCATGTACCATATCAGTATCAGTCGCGTATTTATTTTCTATTCCTATTGGAATTTTCTGCTATAACGTTCATATTAAGTAATATCGTGTTGTTTCTATGAACGAAGTTTTCTGTAATTATGGGGCATGACATTGCGAGGTGGTGATCGAGACGAATTCCTGTATGTAAAATACATACGACAAAATACATATTACAAACTTTGAAAAATTAACGTAAAACAAGCACAGACACATTGAAATATAGACGTACGTTGGTATAGTCAATAAGCAACTCCATAAGCTTGAAATCTCCCTTTAATATCTCTTTTTTTTGATAAAACCAAAGTGGTCATATCGATCTCCGGTTTGAAACCAAAATGTGGAAATGCCGCGTAGATTCCGAAAATATAGCATATAGTTGGTATCTCAATCCGACACAGATTCACCGTGAATCCTGAAAATGGAGATAACGCCGAGAGAAACTGCCAGATGGCGCACTGATCGACTTTGACATATGTCAAATGAGAAACCATCAGAGCGTGAATCTGAAAATAACTTTTCTATACGTAAAATCTCCAGAATCCAAAAGTGACCATCTCGTCGATAGGACAAGAAACAATAAGCTATTACCATCTTTCCGCCAGCGCATCGATGTTTCAACATCCTTTGCGACATCATAGCCTCTTTAGCTGCGGTTCTATCGACGATATGGTTTTTACGTCAGAAAAGCTATATTCCGAAAGCCTCTGTCTCATTTCGTTTTCGATCGTCAACATCCATAGGGACGTCATCGAAAATGCGTTCTATCATGCTGCTACCGCAGACTCTCTTCGAAAAATCGTTAATAAACTGTGAGACGCAGATATCAATGCAAAATTCCTTATCCTCGTAGAAAAAAAAGAATTTTCTTCCGAATGGCGAGAAGCACGATAGAATCGGAACACGGGAAATATTTTTCTGCCCAAAGTGAAAAAAGGTTATTTCTGCTGAGGCACCGGTGCAGACTTCTGCTGGAAGAATCGCAAAAAAGATGAGGTGTAGAGCGATCGGTGTGAAATCTCTGAAACTTATGATGTTAGTTTTCCCAAAAAAAAGTAGTACACTTTACATTGGACAAATATTTCCCCTTTTGATACTTGTCAAAGTGGATAAAATTTTAATTAAGTTTGGCAACCTGACCCCACAATACCTATAACTGCTGTAGCTTTTTGACAAAACTGTACATTGACAATGGATTGATTTTCCCATACAAATTAAATTTGACCAATTTCTCCCTTGGGGATGGAATCAATATTCTATATAATATCTACTATCTACGCATATCTTTAAACATGCGGCAGCATTTCCCAAAGACAAAAAATACGGCATATTACAAACATTTTTCTATTTTTTGGCACCTCTTCGATGATGATTTTACAAGATTGATTCTCTCATCTCCCAGGGGGCATTGTGCTTTCCTAAGAAAGTTGTTGATTTAATTATATGGTGGGTTCTCCAACTGAAACACAATGCGCCATCACTTCGAGTACTGGCCTTCAATCAAGATTTTCATCTTAAAATATTTTATATTTAACACTTCACTTTGTAATTTTAAATTAATTTTTTATATCTAGTTCTAAGTATCTTCCGAAAAGGGGTGCCCCTTTTTTTTAAAACAAAACAATAGCCACATTTCAAGCGAATTTTCAAGATTTGGTTACTAAACCACAGGCAGAAGACTGTGTGTTTAAGTTCTGGGATATACTGATTTAAAATCTTGTACAGTATAAAAAAAGAAGTCATCTACTTATTGAATGCATTTTACAATTATCTATAAGGGTGAATATCGGGTATAAAAAAACGATCAAGTAGGGGCTCAGAACTGCTCCTTGAGGTAGTAGATGAAAGGGGGATTATTGATCGCGAGTGGGTGGCTATTTTGAATAATACTTTGATACCAATCTTACCCCGCCTTTATCTACGTTCAAATTTTTTTTTTTTATGCAAAGTGAAGAGAAATCGGTCGATAAAACTATCTTAGATTTGGATTTTGATGGGGTCAAATAATAATCAGTCCTTTTTATTTCGGAATTGACCAGACACCACCAATGTGAATATTTCTAATAGCTTTTTGCATTCACTGTGAAAAAAGTTTTAGCTGATCATATCGGTCCCTGGTGTAATTTTTTTTGTTGATATATTGAATGCGATTATATTTCCGTGTTATTATCTTTTTCCAAAAATTATTATAATATGAAGGAAGTTCTTAGTTCATTGGGCTTTAAAATTCCAGTAATTTGTGAATCATTTCCCCCCAGACACTATCCCCGGGTGTTTTCAATTTGTTTTTTTTGCTGGGGGAAATATTTTTTGTAAATCCCAAAGAGGCTTATTTTTTTTAATAAAATTTTTACTGGTTTGTGGTGGAAAATATCTAAATAATCATTTTGCGAAAAAAATCTTTATGGTTGGGATTTCACTGATAACTTTTATTACAGCAGGTGTTGCAAAAAAAACATGTTTTCATGGAGAAAAAATATACACCATTCAGTAACCCTTTTCGTTTTTTGAATTTGCCCTATAAATAGATACCTCTCATTTTCACAACTTTTCTGGGAGAATTGAAATAAAATGGTATTTTTTCAGTTTATTGGCTGACCCTGATGTCGTTTTGTATAGGAAGAAAGTCTTATATACCAAACCACGAGAGATATAGTTATATCCGTTCTTGTGGTAAGAATTAACAATGATGGGAAAATTAATAATAATAAAAAAAGGAAAAAAGAACATCACTCCAAAAAAAATTCAATGGCAATCATGGAGACAAAGATTATTTTATAATCACATCCAAACCCTTTGGCAGAAATGAAAACAGCGATAGTTAGTCAAAGAAAGGTTAAAAATGGCAGAATAGTGAATAATATTTTTCATATTAATTCTCGAAAACTGTTACCATTTATTCCTTAGTTTTTTTATAGTAGGCAAATTTGGGAATTCGATGCGTTGAGTTGATTAATATATGCAAAAAAAAGTTTCCCACCCCATAACATCAGAACAAACAGATTTCTTCATGCTTCTACATTCGTGAACATACATTTTTTTTTTTGGAAGATAATGATGCCAAGAAGATATTGTTACTGGACTCGGGTTCGTGACTATTGAAATCCCAAAACGAATTCAATCAAACTTCACAAAACACAAAAACAATAAATACGTTAATTCAAATCGCCGTTAATATGTACCACGCACTTCTTTCTTTATCCAACTTGTTTTCCGTAATGAACTTAATTTTTTTCTTTTGCTCGTGCATGGTGTCTCTGGAAATCAGCACATAAAATTTTTCCCTGTGGTCGTTTTCTTGGCCATTCTCAAACTCGATTCATCTGCTCTGGTATTTTCTGGGTGCTTACTGTTACTCGGGCCATTCTCAATACGAGCATGCAGTGGCGTAGTATATTCGTAACACTGAAAAAAATAAACTCATATATTTATTTTTGGAAAAAAAACACATCGGTTCTTCCGTGGAACATTCATTCATTCGTATTTTCTATTTTTCCTTTTAATTTTGCAGAAAACGATATACCCGAAGGCGTTAATACGATATACAAGTGGTATTATCTGGGGGATGACCAGCAGCCCATCGTGAGAAAGTGAGGTTTTTTTCCAGGATCAAAGAAAAAAAGGGCCCGAAGGCTGGATCATGGGATTGGGTTTTAAATTGCTTTCGTTGCCGTATATTATGTGAAGAAGAAAGGGTTTTCCCGAAACTAACGCCAATCATAAAGAGCTGAATCGAGCTGGGGCATAGAAGATAATGTAATAAATTCCTGACTTGATGGTGTTTTCAATCCGCTTAGAACAGATCTTTTTAAAAATTTGTCTAAATTTTGAATCTATCTTACCCCCCCCGCTTCTTTATCATCATCATTATCATCCAATGTTCTTCTGAAGTTTATATAAGAGATATGTTCATAAAGTGTGGAAGTCATTATCTTTTCAAAATTAATCATTTTCGACAGGTCGATTTTGTATTTTAATTTTCCACTTTTCAAAAAAATTATTTTCCCACTTTTTCAAGATATGACGTCTAAATTTTTTAAACTGAAAGGATATTTTTATATCAAAATTAAAACTCCTATGTTTCTGAGTTCAACCATAGCACATAAGTCATATATAACACTTCAAGTTACAGTATTCGAGTATGAAGGAAAATGTTCATATTTTTAACATTCATTTTGCAAGAAAAAATCATAAGTAAGTAGGGAAAATAAACAACCCCAACAAATGCTCGAACTGATCCTTGGTGAGTTGACAATATCCCAAAACGTCTAATGAATTCTTGGGTTACGTTTGACAACATCTCTGTTTGTTGAATTTCAGTTCGAATGTCCTTCCGGCCCTTAAATTAGTAGGTCGATTCCCTACACTTTACTTTTTGCGTAACCCCGGAAAGTCCCTCGGAGTTAAATCTGCACCTAGCAGCCATTCAATCTAACCGTGTCGTCCAATCCCGCGATTGAGAAAATTTAACCACTGAGCATAATGTGGACCCGTTTTATCCTTAGAGAACCAAATAGTAGAAACTATTGGACCAGGGTTTAAATTTTTCCCGAAATACATAAATGGAACTACATGTTTATAACTTTCCCAAAAAATTTTCACCCTCACATACCGTCAAAAAATATGGTCCCCTAATGGTATTCCTAAAAAAAATTTCCCGCACAAAGTTACCCTTTTTTTGGGGTAAAAGACCAGGTGAATAGTTGGGAAATTTTATACATATTAGGGTGGCTTCTCTCCTAGGTCCTCCTGAAAAACTTCTTAGAAACCAACCACAATCTTTGCCAATGTCTTCAAAATTTTAAAAAAATATTTTGCAGGTGGAATTGAAATTTAAAATGAAGAAAATTGGTTTAAAACAGATATATTTAGATTACAATAATAGATAAAAATACTCACCAAGTATTATTGTTTCATTGGTTTCAAATCCCATTCAGTTAACCCCCGAATTTGTTTAAATCATTAGAATTTTCAATATTTTCATGGGAGTTTTCAACAAGATAATTTTTTGAACTAGGTCTTCTTTGATGTAGGGCCCCAATTATCCAAGGAAGAACCATCACACAAATTTTCAGAACTTGTATCACAGTGATCAACTTCAGGAATTTATCTGAACTTGTAGAAGGTAATTTATATGAATATCATCATTTGCAATTAATGGGCTTGTATAAGGCCCAATACAAGTCTTTTATTTTTCATTTTCTCTTCAAATTTTCCCTTTTTCCCCTTTTCATAATATACTCTGTGTATTTTTTTCCCTCAAGCCTTAAGGATACCTTCCTCATACGAACCATTATATTAATATGTACCTACCTATATAATAAAATATATATATGTACCTACCTATTAATTAATGAGATTAATGAATATACTATAAACATAACATTTAGAATCAAAAAAAACCATATTATTGGAACAATCAAGTCTTCGATCCTAAAGATTACATTCAATGTTTTGATAATTGTTTCATGAACCTTAAACTCAATTATTTCAATTTTTAAAAATATGATATACCCAACACTATAACTGATAAAATGCTTGAATGCTCAAAAAAATCGTCAAACACAAAAAGGCTGCCACTAATCTTTGATATCGAACAGAAAAGTTAGAAACATGCAAAATTATGTGACATTATGCAAAGTGAGGTTAACATTGTTGACATATCACTCAAAGAATTAAAAACAATGCAATTGTTTTTGGGGATTTGTGTATAATTTGTACCATTTTTGGGGAAAATTCAGTTTAAAGGGGGTATATTATGTATTAATAATTTTCTGCTTGTAAAATATTAGTTCCCAGATATTTCTGAGATATATTACATTTTCCTCATATCATTTTCCAAAGAAAATAAATATTTTAAAACAAAATATACTTTTAATTTTAAATTTTGAACATTTTGATGAGTTTCGATAATTCTTATATATGAGGATGGATATCAAATACCGGGGGAAGGAATGGGACAACCTATGGATTTCCCAGTTTGGGATGTCCTCGGGACAACCTCTGGGACATGTCCCACTAAATGTACTTGTACCCTCGGGTACAAAAAAAAGGACATACCTAGGAACCCCTTTTATAAGAAAAGTAAAATGCGATAGAATTCCACTAAGCACTAATGATATTTGATGAGAATATTTCCCGAATACAATTAAAACTGGATAAATTTACCAGAATTAATGTTAAATATTCGCATTTACTTTTGTAAAAAGTTAAATTTTCCCTGTTCCAAAATCGAAGGAATAGTTCAATAGATTCATTCATTCATATGACCATTGCACTCACCCAAAAACTTGAAATATATTCAAATTTTTCACTATGAAATAAAATATTTCTGTATCTGGAATTGATTTTGGCAAAAAAAATATCCACTGCTAGGAATCGAACTCCAGCCCTTTGTGTGACAGTCTGATTACCTAACCACTACTCCACCACGACCTTTCGTGATCTTCTGAATATACTGCGATTGAAATTTTTCATTACTTGTTTCCTTATAGGAATTAAATGCGTTGACATATAAGTTTGACAGGACCTAGTTTGGTTTTATCGCAAAACAATCTCGAATGTACTATGCATTTATCGAGGGTGATATCATATAAATATTTCCCGAATCACTTCAAAACTGAATAAAACAATCAGAATTCATGTTATATTTGAATTTTCAACATGGAAAGTTTCAACAATTCTTCTGGAGGAATAGTTTTACAGATTCATTAATTCATACTGATTATTCACGGCTCTTGAACTCGCTCAGAAACTAACTATATATATATATATATATATAATATATATATATATATATATATATATATATATATATATAATATATATATATATATATATATACATATATATATATATATATATATATATATATATCTAATTTTTTCACTATGAAATAAAATGTTATTACAGCTGGGACTGATTTTGACAAAAAAAGATCCACTGCTATGAATCGAATCAGAGCAAAAAAAATATATGTTTAAAAGTGGTTCTCATTGATTATAGAAATATTGAATAGATAAAAATCTGATCTATGATCATTGAAAAAATGACAAAAAGGCAACGACGGCACGCTGTGTTCTCAAGTGGTCAGCCATCCAAGTACGAACGAAACGAAATTAAAATTGGAATAAAAATGACTTTATTTGTCAAATATTGACAAGTGAGGTGTTGTTGGATTTAGAATGTCATTCTCGATCGAAATAAGTAAAAATATATAGGATGTCCTATTTAAAAATCGAAAGTTGGGGTCATTTCCGGTCAAACCGAAAGTACGGCAAACTAAGTAAATATGTTAAAAAATTCAAATTGAACTATAATACATAAATCCCAAATTTTGTTTTTCTGTCTTCAATAACAAAAAAGTTATAGGGGTGAGCCACCTTACAGAATCACCCGGTATACTTGAATTTCAATATCAAATCACTGTAAGTAGTGAGCACAATATCCCTCATTTAATCAATTCTGCAGTTCCTGTATCCTTATAGGAATTGAATTGTAAATATTATATGAATTGAACGCGTTGACATTTAATGACATGGAATAGAGTGGTTTTATATTTATTCAACAATCTCGAATCTACTAGTGGTTTTATCAGTATAAAACAGCGAGAAGACATTTTATCACTATTAAACCGATCTGATTGGTTCTCTGTTTGAAATTTCGGCCATTTGATTGGCTCAAAAATAATGAGGAAAATAGTCGGTATGAAATCATATAAAATAGCGAGAAGACATTTATCTAAACCTGAACTATCCAAAATATTTTGAGGATGATTTTGCTTGTAAAATAGTGGAATGCACAATAATTTGATGAAAACCTGGGACCGCGAAGCAGTCGCATCCCAACAATGCAGTGAAGAAGCCTTTAGCAAAGTTTGCATCTAAACATTTCAAATTCTGACGTATTTTTATCGCTTTATGCCAAAATATAAATCCTATCGAAAATGGAGTTTTTACTGATAAAAATCAATATTAGGTCATTCAAGCGATTAATAAATTAATGTTTCTTTATAAACTGTTGCCAAGAATTGTAAGAATTAGTGACACGACAAAACGAAAATCAATATGGATGACAAAAATTTAACCGCCGCGGTTAAACGGGTTTAGCGGTTCAATAACTCAAGTAAACATAATTTATGCAAACAATTATGGTGTCTGATTGGTCCATTTGACAATGAGGGAAATAATCAGAAATTATGCATTACCTGACTAGCCTGAGATATATGTTTCATAGCACAACAGATTTTTCAAACTATTCTTGTTATTCTAATCAAAATTTTGTGGTAGATTCCAAGAAATATAAGCATGTCATCAATCATCACACACATTTTTTCTCACCACACCGTCTATGACATAAACCAATAAACACCATTTCAGGGAAGAAAGCGATCTTCAGTCAGATAGTATTCAATGGTATCAGAACCACACACCAATCTATCTTTCTTTCTTCTTCCTCAATAATTTTTAAAAACAGTTCCCATCCATATGAGTCATTTTATCGCCGCGTCGTACCCAGATAAAACTGTGCCGAAAACCATATGAGTCAGCTTATGGCCGCGCCGCACCCAGATAAAACTGTGCTGAAAAGTGCAAATGAAATAATTTGCGCACCAAAGAGAAAACTTTCCCACATATATGCGATGGTGTTTGTTGTTGTTCGTTATTGTTTTTCAAAACAATGATTCAGCTCCATTTGATTATAACTTTAAGCCCGTAAAAAAACTTATAACCTTTCGTTCGACCAATAAAAACATTTTTGTTACCCAAAAAATTCCACGAAGAAGACTGTGGTCACACTCGAAACGTTGCATATGAAGTAAAGTATCACTTGAAAAAATATATCATTATTCCCAATAAAAACCAAACTCACAAGAAACTCAAAATATATATATATATATATATATATATATATATATATATATATATATATATATATATATATATATATATATATATATATATATATATATATATATATTAGACTAGGAGGAATCGGCGCATGAGTACCGAAAACTATTCCACCTCAATTTTTTTATACGATCCTCTTCAAATTGCCCTACTGATGATATGAATGCATGTTGCCATGGGGCAACCCCGTGCCATATTGTTTAAACCGAAATTGTTTAAACAATTTCAAGGAATTGTTATTTTCCAACCGGACAATTTTTTTTATATTCTTTATTGAAATACAAATAAAAAAAATCCATGACTTTTCACGATAAAGTTAATATTTTTGGAGATATGAATTTTTAAAGGTTCGAAAAATCTCAAATTTGGGTACTTTTGACCCATGAAAAATATATAAAAAAAAAGAATAAAATATAAAAAATATTTTGTTTTTTATTCTTTATACAATAGTTAATATCCTTAATTGAGATTTGAGAAAATTTCATTGTTTATACCTGTTTTTTAATTGTTTATTACGCGCGCTCACAAGTATGCGTCCCTTACCTTTAAGTGTCGCCGTCTCTCTCTGACTCATACGCTGCATCGGCCTCTCTGTGTCATGAATCATTATTCAATACAATATGAGTTCTTTCTGTTCTAATAACAAATAAGTAAATAATAAACCGATAAAAAATTAGTTTTAATTACATGTTCCGCTTCAAGCTTCAATAACTTTGGTAAAATTGATTTCTGGAAACAACTTATTGAAAATAAATTTTAGCTAATTTAATTATTAATAACATTGCTCTTTTTAACAATTTTGATAAAGTCAATAGTTTTCAAGATAAATGGTAAATAAGGATTCAGGACACAGAGAGGCCGATGCAGCGTATGAGTCGGCGATACTTAAAGGTAAGGGACGCATACTTGTGAGCGCGCGTAATAAACAATTAAAAAACAGGTATAAACAATGAATTTTTTCAAATCTCAATCAAGGATATTATTAACTATTGTATACAGAATAAAAAACAAAATATGTTTTATATTTAATTCTCATTTTTATATATTTTTCATGGGTCAAAAGTACGTAAATTTGAGATTTCTCGAACTTTTAAAAATGCATATTTTCAAAAATATTAACTTTATTGTGAAAATTCATAGGACCTTTTTTATTTGTATTTTAATGAAGAATATAAAAAAAAGGCCTTAAAAAAAATTTTAATTTTTAAACTCGAACTTAATATTTATAAGTAGGTGCAATTTGAAGAGGATCGCATGAAAAAATTGAGGTGGAATAGTTTTCGGTACTCATGCGCCGATTCCTCCTAGTCTATATATACAGTGTCCATCTTAAAGTTGGCTACATATGGGAAAAAAATTGTTATTGAAATTTCTGAAGAACTGCAATGGCGGTTCGTTTCTGCATGTCTGACAACCGGAAAATCCGTTGCGACTTATATCACGTGACCTCAGATTTGGCGGGAATTAAAAAAAAGTTGTTTGTGGTGCCGAAAAATGGGTCAAATTGACAAGATATCGAAATTTTTTAATGAGAAAATTTGTTTGGTATCCAACAAGGACTCCATGTATCAGATTGAAAAAAAAAACAAAAATACCAGTTTATTCCTCTACCCTTACTAAGAAACATACATTCTTGTTTTATATGGAAACAGCTTCAATAACCTAAATCACATAAGTTTGGGTCAAAACTAATCAAATATTTGTGGGATAGACATTTTGCGGGAGATTAATTATGAAAACTCGATTTAATCTTGTCACTAGGTGTAGTCATGCCTTGTATATTGATGCACATGAGCTTATTCAATATTCTCAACCCGTAAATAAAATTTAAACCAACTAATATTCGTGATTAAAACTCTATAATACATTATTTATCCTTGCTAAATTTAATATTGGTTACCTGAAAAGCAATGTTCATAAACAACGACCAATTCGAAATGTAGAACCTTTAGAAATTTGTATAAGGAATTGTGCAGCACTGATCAACAGAACTGAGTTGAAAAATGTATGCCGCGAAATGTTTTCCAGAACAATTCTATGTATGGAGCTCGAAGGTGGTCACGTAGAATATTGAAAATTTTTACATTGTTTGTTTATTAAGTTTATTTTTATTTTTCCACATCCACCTAAACAATACTAAATTAAATTAGGATACATGATGTATTAATAAGTTTCAATTAAAAATATTAGTTGAATTAAATTTTATTTACGGATTGAGAATATTGAATAAGCTCATGAGCTTCAATTTACAGGGCATGACTACACCTAGTGACAAGCCTAAATCGTGTTTTCATAATTAATCTCCCACAAAATGTCTATTCCACAAAAATGGTATTTAATCTGGTTCATTTGCTACATGGGGTCCTTGTTGGATTTCAAACTCATTTTCCCAATAACATTTTTCGATATCTTGTCAATTTGACCCATTTTTCGGCACCACAGACAACTTTTTTTAAAATTCCGGCCAAATCTCAGGCGATATAAATCGCAACAAATTTTTTAGTTGTCAGACATGCAGAAACAAACCGCCATTAGAGTTTTCCAGAAATTTCAATAACAAATTTGTTTCCCATATGTAGCAAACTTTATGACGGACATATATATATATATATATATATATATATATATATATATATATATATATATATATATATATATATATATATATATATATATATATATATATATATATATATATATATATATATATATATATATATATATATATATATATATATATACAGTGTGACCCATTTAAAATGGAACCACCCCTGTAGAATACGCATTTTTCAATCATTCTCAAAAAAAAATTTTTTTCATATTAAGCATCGAAAACTATATCTTGACACAAATTTTCATAACTTTAGTTTCATTTCCAAGGCACTCTATGGTTTTTTTTCTTCGTCAAAAACGGCAAAAGTTTATTAGTCAATTTTTGTTTTGGAATTTTACTACACCACTGGATTTATAGTCGTCATGAATTGAAACCACGGAAATTTCATAAAAAAATATTAGTTAACAACGAAGTTAAAACAACTTCAATTTTGGAAACAAAGTATTTGATTATAATTTTTATTTGGATTATAGACATATTTAAAATCTGGCAACACTACCGATACAAAGTAGAACACCGGTGAATTTGTACAGCGAAAATCCGAAGTCAATAGCTCATTCCGTTCTACAGTTATAACTCCTGAAAGTATGGTAATGTGAGCGATTTGTGGTGGAAGTGATTTTGTAATAAAACCTGACTACGCCACTGGATTTGTAAATTATATTCCCTTAAAATAATTTATTTAAGTTTAGGTTATAAGTGTATTCGAAAATAACAGAAAATAAGAAATTCATTTTCAAGTTATGCAGTCTTCCATAGCCGATAAAAACGAAATGAACCGAATCAAGTTTTAAAGTATCAAAATTATTTATTGAATGATAAAACAGAAAGCAGGACAAAAAATTTTCCTTTTAAATTCTGCAAAACTCAATTGAAACAAGCTTCTAGAGACGGTATCAATAATTTGAGGAAAGCTGAACTAATACATTAGGCATAGGTATTGTACTAAATCAATAGTAGGCTGTGATTTAGTACACCACAAATCGCTCACATTACCATACTTTCAGGAGTTATAACTGTAGAACGGAATGAGCTATTGACATCGGTTTTTCGCTGTACAAATTCACTGGTGTTCTACTTTGTATCGGCAGTGTTGCCAGATTTCAAATATGTCTATAATCTAAATAAAAATTATAATCAAATACATTGTTTCCAAAATTAAAGTTGTTGTAACTTCGTTGTTAACAAATATTTTTTCATGAAATTCTGATGGTTTTCATTTATAACGACTACAAATCCTGTGGTGTAGTCAAATTTGAAAACAAAAATTGTCCAATAAACTTTTGCCGTTTTTGACAAAGAAAAAAAAACATAGAGTGCCTTGGAAATTGAACTAAAGTTATGAAAATTTGTGTCAAGATACAGTTTTTGATGCTTAATATTTAAAAAAACAATTTTGAGATTGACTGAAAAATGCGTATTCTACAGGGGTGGTTCCATTTTAAATGGGTCACACTGTATATATATATATATATATATATATGTACCGTGTGTCCCAGCTAAAACTTATCACCCCCCTAATCTCCGAACTCGTGAAAAAAATTGAAAATCGCTCAGACCCGTCGATTTTTATTTCAAGGGGGAACACTTCCACCAAATACATCATCATTGTGTTGTCAACCCCCTCAGCCCCAGCACCCCCTACTTAAGAATTTTCAATGGGACTACTATACTTGTGATACATCATTTTGAAGGGAATTCAATCCCAAATACATCGGTGTACTGAAATTGAGGATCGATCAAGTATTGTTGAAGTTTTAATGAAAACTGAGTTTTATCAAGATATTTTTATTTTTCATCACCTAAAATGTTATCATCGTAAGAAAGGTTCACTGTGGGTACGTCAATGTATTGACGTTTTTATGAAAAAAAATTGTCGCCATATGTTTTTGTATACGCATATCTTTGTTTACGCCTTGGTATATTGATGTATTCGAGTCACTTCATTCAACAATTTGAAAACTTTCGAAAATGGTTTATACCATACAAGAGAGAATATCCATTGTAGCTGCGTATTTTGAAAATGGACGATGTGCTAGAGCTACGGCTCGGATTTTCAATGAAATTCATCCAGAAAAAACCACATCATATCAGTACGTGCTTCAATTGATGAATAAGTTCATGGAGTCGAGATCAGTGCTGAATAAAAAACATGAACGGGAGAAGCCTATGAGAAATGAAGGGGTCGCTGTTGCAGTTGTAGGACATGCAGTGATGGACAACATTCAATCATTAAGACAACTTGAGACTTTTTCTGGAGTTTCGAAAAGCAGCGTACATCGAATTCTGAAAGAAGCAAAATTCCATCCTTATAAAATGCAGAATGTACAAGAATTAAATGAAGATGATCCTGACAGACGTACAGAGTTTTGTGAAATCATGAGTCAATTATTGATTGGTGATAATAATTACCTCTACAATGTGTGCTTTTCTGACGAATCTTCTTTTTATTTAAATGGACATGTGAACAGGCACAACTGCAGATACTGACGTAAATCCCCATTGGTACAGGGCAACTCATTCACAAACTCCCCAGAAATTGAATGTTTGGGCTGGTATTCTGGGAGACCATATTGTAGGTCCATATTTTATTAATGGTAACCTCAACGGACAAACGTATCTTGAACTTCTTGATACAACTGTGAACCCCAGAATTACTCAGTTACTTGAAGACGATGATAGGCTACTTGAAGGTCAGCTCACCTCTCAACAAGATGGAGCTCCTCCACATTTTGTTGCACCTGAGGTACGTCAATTTTTAGATGACAATTTCACAGGGAGATGGATTGGAAGGCGAGGACCAATAGAATGACCGGCTAGATCTCCTGATTTATCACCATTAGACTTCTTTTTATGGGGTTATTTGGAATCCAAAGTTTATATTACACAGCCAACTTCTCTTGATGATCTACGCAGGAGAATTATTGTGGAGTGTCGTGCAGTGACTCCAGAAATGTTGAGAAATGTGCGAAGACATTTCGAAAATCGCTTATACTTCTGTATGGAACTGAATGGTTCACATTTTGAACCTTTCTTACGATGATAACATTTTAGGTGATGAAAAATAAAAACATCTTGATAAAACTTAGTTTTCATTAAAACTTCAACAACACTTGATCGATCCTCAATTTTAGTACACCGATGTATTTGGGATTGAATTCCCTTCAAAATGATATATCACAAGTTCCTATAGTAGTCCCATTGAAAATTCTGAAGTAGGGGGGGCTGGGGCTGAGGGAGTTGACAACACAATGATGATGTATTTGGTGAAAGTGTTCCCCCTTGAAATAAAAATCGACGGGTCTGGGCGATTTTCAATTTTTTTCACGAGTTCGGAGATTTGGGGGGTGACAAGTTTTAGCTTGGACACATTGAATATTAAAAGTTTGGGTTGAACCGCGTCTGGAATAATGGTAATTTAGACGTTCCGGCTCCCATTTTGGAACCATTTTCAAGAAAAGTGGAAAAATATATAAATATAAGATATTGATAAGAGTAACAAAGAGGAATTGATTTTCAAAAGGACATATAATGGATTTCGACTACGCCAGGACCAATGCCACTGACAGAACACTGCAAGCAAGATTCGTGAAGCGCTTGAGATCGAAAAACGCCCGAACTTACTCAAAAACCGCGATGATGGACGCAGACTACCCAGTACTTGGAAACCTCTACATTCCCGCCTTCCTGTCAAACCAAGCCCTGCCCGTAGTTCCGCTCCACTGAATTCATCTAACATAAATACTCCACATCCACCCTCTGATCCTTAGAGGGAACTACTGGCGAGACCTGAGGAGTAGGCAGATTGAGACCCCGGTGTCGACTTACAAAATCCTGAACTCCACTTGAGTGATTACAATCTAGAAGTAGGCAGATTGAAACCTCGTTTGGTAATCACTTCCCTCTTATTACTCTTATTAATATCTTATATTTATATATTTTTTCACTTTTCTTGAAAATGGCCCAAAATGGTAGCCGAAACGTCGAAATTAGCAAATTAGCGGCTCAACCCGAACTTTCAATATTCAAAATAATCATGACCGCGGAAACTATATATATATATATATATATATATATATATATATATATATATATATAATATATATATATACATATATATATATATATATATATATATAATGATACTTATATATCACATAAATACCTGCTATGTTTGTTTTGCAATTTTTCTGTACACTTTGCTTTTCTGAAACCTGGTACCATTTTTTTAGTCGACGCATCGACGCAGATGTCTCAAGAGCTTTTCTATTGTCATAAGTATGTTGCCAACAATTTATTTAATTTGTACAACCCATAAAAAATATAGAAATCAAAATTCATAAATAAAACTTTAGATCTCAAGTAGACAAAAATAATATTCAAGTTGGAACTGGATGCTTAAATCAAATCAGAAGGAAACATGACAGACATGTCATAACATTTCGATAGAAAATAATAAAATATAAAATTTTTAGTACAGAAAATTGTCAGATATGAATTTTAACTAACACTGTATATATTATGTAAGGTATAGAAATATAAATTGTATATAAAATCTATAGCATAGTTTAGAATAAGGGAAAGTGTCATAGAAAGAAACCTACAATTTGTGAGAAAAAACAAAAAGTGATGATTGCCAGAAAGAAAAATAACGAGGATTTGAGGAGATAAAAAAATATTTTTGAATGAACACAGAGAAAAAATGTATTAATCATAAATACGAAAATACTATGAGAATAGGAGCAATTCAGCCAATTGAAAACTATATACCATATCCAGAAACGATAACCGTTGAAAACTACTCAGGAAAAACTTCTTACCTCCAGGACACAGCAATATCCATATCCGGGAATCGTCCAAGAAGAGAAACGGACCTGGACACAGTAGCAGCAGAATCCACTAGCCAGGGACACCTCTAGGACTCAAGAAAAGCATATTTTTTATTTTAATGTATTTTTAAAAGATTTAAATATCTAAATAAAATTAGTTATCTCCGCCTCTACTGCTCAAAGGATTCCTCCGCAAGACTGAGAAACTTGTTTTTTATGCTTCTGCAATTGATAATGGATGAACTTTATAATTGTTCAGGGTTGATAAAAAAGCATGAAATGAAAATTTTATTTTTTTGATGAATTTCCTGGATATTTTAAATTCTTTGAAAACAATAGTTATGCCAGAAAAAAAAGAGAGAAAACAAGTTTTAATAAACAACAAATATTTTCTTTGGAATTCTATTCAATAAGGTGCTCAAAGTTCATCCATTATGCCATAAACGAGGAAGTACTCATTAATAGGCTATCGAATCATCATAATTTCATTTTTCCATTGTCGAAAAAAAGCCATATTTTCCAACAAAACACATCACAACTATAGAATATTTCAAAACCTATTTCGATCCCAGACCAGAGACGCTTCTGGATTTATGTATTCAGACCTCCTGGAACACGTATATAACTGGTGATTCATTAGTCTTAACGTATAGACACACCAACGAGCATTATTATTGGCTTGCGGTCCGTTTTAATTGGCTGCTGGAGAACTAGACAGCTGTCACTCAAACCCACGTTGACTATCGGCTCTTTTGATCTCCTTTTGATCTTTCCTTTGCCGACGGAGAATGTTTACGAGTAGTACACATTATTTTTCATTCCATTTCTTCGCATATACGCTCGTGTTAGCGAAGTGAGTTTTCGATTGCTCCCTATAGAAACAGCTTCTACAATTAAAAATGGTTAAACTCATTTCCTGACAGTAATCAATTCGCTGAACAGAATTTTATAGTGAATCTAAAATCATGTTGGGAGGAATGGTGGAAATTTCATGCCTTATCCTTTCTTGCAACTATTCGATATTTTGCGGCCAATTCTTGTAGACTACATTTTTTAAGTCACCTCACAGAAAAAAGTCAAGTGGGATAATATCGGGAGACCTAGCTGGCCATTCAATTGCTCCCCCTGCGTCCAATCCATTCATCAGGAGAAGTTCCATCTAGATATGCCCGTACCACACGTCCAAAATGGGTTTGTTGACTCCGTTGATTTGTCGTTTTCTACCAAGTGTTGTTCATATTTGCATTCTACACCGTACTGATGAGGGCCGAGAGCCCGAAACAGGTGTCTACGGTTAACACTTTGAGGGCTATGTCCATTAAATTTCTTCCATTTTGTTTAACAGTCCCCTCGATATTCCTCCCTTTCATCTTTATAATCCTGGAGTCGGATGTCACGCAGGTAGCTATAGCTGCCTCCGTGGTGACATTGGTTGTTGCTCTGGAATGCAGGGTCTGCTAACCGAAACCACAAATGTGCGGCTGGCTTCTGTTTGTTGACTCCGTTGATTTGTCGTTCAGTACCAAGTGTTGTTCATCCTTGCACTTATTCGCCGTACTGATGAGGGCCGATAGCCCAAAACACGTGTCTACGGTTAACACTCCTCTTTGAGGGCTATGTCCATTAAATTTCATCCATTTTATTAGTCGGGAATAATCGTCCAAGCTCTGAAATAATATTCTCTTGCAAAAGTAATGCCAAACCAAACATTTACTTTTTGTGGTCTTTGAGTGTGAACTTCTTCCATTCAATGTGGATTTTGGTCTGACCAATACCTACAGTTGTGTCGGTTTACATGCCCATTTAAACAAAATGTAGATTCGTCAGAAAACAATATGTGGTTGACAAAGTTGACATTTCCGTTCAATTTATCCATAATAACTTCACAGAACTCGATTTTACGATCCAAAGCGTCTTCACTCAATTCTTGTAACAAATGAATTTTATATGGATGGAATTTTTGCAGTTTGCAAATTTTTTGAATGGAATATCGACTCAGTTGTGTCTGATTTTGTGAATTTTCCACCACATCTAACATGACATTCAAAGAATTTTCTTCATTTGTATCGCTTACTGGTCTTCCACTTTTTGGTCGATCTTTGTCACCTCCAGGTTCATGAAAACGCTGCAATGTTTTTGAAACAGTTGATTTAGAAAGAGGTTTTCGATCGGGATGCAATTCATCAAAAATATCTGCTACTAGGTCACAACTTCGTCTCCTATCATCATATCCTATGATCATTGAAACTTCACTACGGTTTCACTTAAACGTGCCATTTTTGCGCGATAATTATTCACCCTCAATGTATTTTTTGTTAGACAAAAGAACGATGCGGCGTTGTTGTCTGGATTTTCTTCAAATATTAAAGACACTCGGCGTAACTGAGAATAGAAGACGCATGTCTTCCAGGAAACGTAAATATTCATTGTTCAGAAGGAAAGGTAGAAAATTCATCGAAAGTAATCCAGATTTGGCTCGAAAAAACCTTTCATCAATATCTCGATCAAGTTCAAAGATGAACCAAATTCATTGAGAAGTATTGAAATGGCGACCGTAAAGATTGAAAAAAAAATAATATCTTATTTTTATACCAATTTTGGCAAACCGAGTCGTTTGATAGAGCTTCATATGCTGTATACACACAAATAGAAAATTGCTATAAATTAATAATTTTTCAATGAATTCACATTTTGTGTTGGCCCTGTATGCTCCTTTTATTAACAGGCTTTCATTAGCTTCATTTGTAACTAACAAACAATGTAATCAAATCTTGGAAGTCAATTTAAACCTAAATGTATTACTAATAACTTCCATCTCATGTGGATGAATCAATCGAAGAGTTTTCAGTCTTATGTACCAATATGGACTGAAAAGTTGAAAATAAAATTATAGTTCGAGAAAACATACATATATGGCAATAAGGACTACAAAGTTGAAAATAAAAAGAATAAAAATTTTTATTTTCTGTAAAAAAAGCGTGGGGTGCTCTTTACTCACTTTTCATAATGATATTAAGATAAATAAATAAATAAATAATATTTTATTCCATTGAGACTATTAACATGATATTGGGAAAAGTCAGTAGAGGAAAAAGAATACATAAAATATGTTATATCATAGATAAATATATAAAGAGATACAATTGTGTTGAAAGCTACATTCCATAAATTCATTCAGATTATAGAATGAGTATTTTTTTTTTTTTATTCAAGAATTAGCGCATCAACCACTAGAGTTATTAGCGCAACAATACATTACATTTAGATTGAGTGGAACATATTAATATCTGTTAAGAATGACACGAGATTATTAACGTTACAGTTTCTTCCCAAAGTTTCATGTAGATTTTGCGATATTTGGTATTTCTTTCTTGCTTCTTGAAATTTGGGACATATTTCCAGGATATGTTTCACTATTATATTACACACTTCACATATTGTTTTTTCAGAACGTGACAATAGGTAGTCGTGCGAAAATTTTGTGTGGCCCATACGTAGACGGCAGAGATCTTTTGATGTTTTCTCCATTTTGGGAGGTGGCTCCAGGGTTTTACAGATGGTTTTATTTGCGCCAGTTTTGAACTTGACTGCTGCCATTCTCTTTGCCATTCTTCAATTACTTTACTTTTGACGAATGATTTCATGTCTGAATTGGTTGTTCTGGATATTATCTTTGATTGATGGTCGTTTATTGCTTCTTTGGCTGCTATGTCTGCTCTCTCATTACCAGCAATCCCAATATGAGAGGGGTCCCACATCATGATAACTTTTTTCCTGAGTTCTTGGATACATTGTAGTTCGTTTCTCATCATAAGTAAGATTGGGTTGTCTGTATATAGTTGTTGCATACCCTTAAGTGCGCTCAAAGAGTCTGATATGATTAAAAATTTTTCATCGGGGTGATTCTTCACGAAATGTAATGCTTGTAATATGGCAAAAAGTTCAGCGGTGTATATACTTGATGATTGGGTTAGTTTGAATTTCAATGTTCCATTGGGTGTTACTAGAGCTGAGCCAACTCCCTGTTCTGTTTTTGAGGCGTCGGTATACAGTGCTATATAGTTTTGATATTCAGTCAATTTGTGGTGGAAGAGGTTTGATAAAATTTGGGGAGGCGTTTCATTTTTGTTGAAAGCGGATATGGTAAGGTCGCATGTAGGGACATTGATCAGCCAAGGAGGATAGGAGGTAATACAATTAGAGAATACTGGAGGGAGGGTGAGTTCCAGACTTTGTGAGAGCTTATTGATTCTTTCGTAGAAAGTAGGGGCTGTTCTCGGGTGCCCTGTGAAATTTTGTTTGAAACGACTCGAGAAAACTTTATTATAGGTTGGATGCGTTGGTTTGGCAGCAATAGAAGAAGCATATGAGAGACTTAGGTGTTGTCGGCGATATCTCAAAGGGGGTTCGCTTGCTTCGCAGCGAAGACTCTCTATTGGGCTTGTGCGGTGAGCACCTAATGCTAATCGTAGTGCTGAATTGTGAATGACGTCAAGTTTGCGTAATGTGGATTGATTCGCAGAGGAGTATGCTATTGATCCGTAATCGATTTTGGATCTAACGAGAGACCTGTAGACTTGAGTGAGAGTTGAGGTGTCAGCGCCCCACGATGTATTAGATAGCATTTTCAGTAGATTTATCCCCCCCTGACTTGTTCTGATGATATTATCTATGTGTGGTTTCCAGCTAAGTTTTTGATAAAAATCATTCCTAGAAATTTGATTTCTTCGACATATTCCAAATTTTTGCCGTAGAGTTGTAACATTGGCCGATCTCTGACATGATGTTTCGAGAAGAGTATCGATTTAGTTTTTTCCGTAGAGAAGATGAATCCCGTTGATTTGGACCAGATTTCTAATTGTTGTAGATTGTGCTGAAGGATTGATCCCATTGTACTAATATTCTTTCCTTTGACGAATAAGAGTAGGTCGTCCGCGTAGAGTCTTGCTTTTACGGGTAATTCAGCATGTTCTATCATATTGTTTATTGATATGAGGAATAACGTGACACTGATAACAGAGCCTTGTGGGGTACCATTTTCTTGAGTTTTCCGGTTTGACAGTTCACCGTTGGTTCTGACTCGGAAGAATCTGCCTTCAAGGAATTTTTTAATGAACGCTAGCATGTTGCCTTGGATGTTCCATTGTAACAGAATTTTCAGAATATTGTATCTCCACACCGTGTCATACGCTCTTTTGAGGTCGAAAAATATAGCCATGCATTTTTGTTTGTTCGAGAATGCTTCGTGTATTTCAGACTCTAAGTCTATAATATTGTCAAGGGTTGACCTGTGTTTTCTGAAACCGTTTTGTTCCTGCCGAAGAAAATTGTTTGTTTCTAAGTGCCACACAAGCCTTCTGTTAACTATTGTTTCCATCAATTTGCATAGGTTATTAGTTAATGATATTGGTCTGTATGACTCTGGGTCATTTTTGGGTTTATTTGATTTCAGAATAGGTATTATTATGGCTTCTTGCCACTGACTGGGAAATTTTCGTTGTGTCCATATGTCATTCATGAGTTTGAGAAGATATATTTTGGCTATGTTGGGCAGATTCTGTATGAGGATTGAAGGTATGTTGTCGGGGCCGGGAGAAGTATTTCTCAAATGAGACAGTGCTTCTTCAAATTCATTTTCCGATATTTTTGTATTTATGAGTGACGTATTGTTTTCATCTATAATTATGGGAAAATCTTCTTCTTTCCTTAGTATGAATTCGGGGTCGTAATTTTCTTTGCTAAAATGTTTGTTGTAGTTATCGGCTAAAGTTTCGGATATATCTTTATTGTTTGTTATTATATTTCCTTGATGTGTGAGTGAATTGATGCCAACGTATGATTGTTTGCCAGAGATCCTTTTAACTTTTTTCCATATTTCAGTCATTGGTGTCGAGGCGTTCATTTCTGATACATACTGTCTCCAAGAGTCTCTTTTACTTTTTTTGGTGATATGTCTTGCTTTTGCTCTGAGGTGTTTGAATATTATTTGGTTTTCTTGTGTTTTGTGTCGTTTAAATTTATTGAAGGCGTTTTTACATTGTTTTATCGCATCACGGCATTCGTTATTCCACCAAGGCACTGGAGGATGTTTTGTAAGGTGTTTGGTTTCACCAATGGTGGCTTCTGCGGCTCCTATTATAACATTTGTCAAGTGATTTAATTTTTGTTCAATGTTGTCTTCCTCTTCGTTGAAGATTTGAATGTTGGTCTCGATGTGTGTCCTGAAAGAGTTCCAGTTCGCATTTTTCAAATTCCATCTGGAGAATGGTGTTGTCGTAGTGTTATTTCCTTCATCCAGTTCGAGTTTTATTGGGAAATGATCACTTCCGTAAAGAAATGGTAGTACTTCCCAGGATGTTGTGGTCAAGAGTGTTGGGTCACATATACTCAGATCAATGGCTGAAGAATTACCGTTGGATGCGTTAAATCTTATCTGATCACCCTTGTTCATTAACCCTAGATCAAGGTTTTCTATTGCCTCAGCTATTATACGACCTCGGTGATTTGTGTATTTGCTTCCCCAGATAATGTTGTGTCCATTAAAATCTCCGACTATTAGTCTGGGTGAAGGTATTTGTTTGGTCAAATTGTTCAATTCTACTTGAGTAACGTCGCGGTTGGGAGGAATATATATGTTGCAGATATTTAGAGTATATTGGGTGCGGATTGAGATGGCTACTGCTTCTAATGTTTTGTTGAGAGGTAATTGTTCTGCATCTAAATTGAGTTTTGTGTAGATAGCTACACCTCCGCTAGCTCTTTCTTGAAAATCCCTATTAAGAAAAAAACTGTTGAAATTTCTTGGTCTGTGCTCTTTGTTATTCTTGAAATTGGTTTCCTGTAAACATATGATATCTGGGTTGTGTTCCGATGAGAGGACTTGTAGCATTTCTAAATGGCAAAAGTAACCATTTAGATTCCATTGCAGGAGTGTTATGGGTGCCATTGAAAAGTATATTGATTTGTTAATTTCAGTAGGTGGTGTCTTGAGATGAGTCACTCTCTCCCTCTGTTAGTTGTAGGTCGATATATTTCAAAATTTTTCTTCTGAGCTTGGTGCATCGGGATTTCATGTTCCTTTCTGTGAAAAAAGGATATATTTTCTCTAGCATATTGCATAAAGGCAGTAATTCTCTGGTGTAATTCAGTGCTATTTGTTCAGGCTCGTTCGAACCGAAAGTATTCTCGAAAAGATCGACAACTTGTTGAAAGTTCAGTATGAACGATGGGGAGTGTGATTCAATGAATTCCTTTGCCGGTGTTATCATGTCTATCGTTGGTGTTAGTGGTTTTTCAGTAGCCGAAGTAGTTTTGGGTTTCTTCACTCTCTTATTTTCCGGTATAGCGAATAAATTGGCGAGTGTTTTCTTTTGGTCAGGTTTCGTTTCAACTGGAGGGGTGAGGATTTCAGATAAGTTTCTTTTAGCATTTGGTTTATCATTATTTGATGATCCGAGTGTATCTTCATGTGGTGTGATTTGGAGATTTGTATCACCCTCCGAGGGGAGTTCTACCGGTTCTAGTGGAGTATTCTTAGGGTCATTCGGGTCCGCTTCCAGTATTGGTGTTTGGTGGTTTGATGGAGATGTGTTCATGCATTGGGCAGCTAAGTGACCGGGTTTTCTGCATTTGAAGCATGTCATGTTGTCTTGTGAAATGTATATACGATAGGAAGTATGTTCATAGGATATGGAAAGAGAGTCTGGGATATTTACAAAACTAGGACTTATGTATACTTGACGTCGAAAACTCAAGATGTGACTGTATTCTGGGTTTGACACGCCAATTCTTAAGAAGGTTGTTGGTGATACGAGATTCAGTCCTGATTTCTTCAGCTCATTTTCTATTATTTGATGTGGTATCGATGGGCATATATTTGACAACACCAGACGAATTGATGGGGTAATTAGACGTCGAGCTTGGATGCAAATGTTGTTTACAGTAATAGAACCATGCTGACTCATGAAGTTATCTACAATTTCTTTTTTAGATAGGTATATGCATATTCTATTGTTGGAAATTCTCGACGAGAAAATAATATTTTTTGGCTGTACTATCGTTCCTAATCCATAGATATATTCCTGTAGTTTCATTCCTTCTATAGAGCTGAAAATTATTGCTTGTTCCCTAGATGGGAATTGATGTTGGGTGAGTGCTGCAGAATATGTTTTATTTTGTGAGTTGGAGGTTGATGCTTCAGTAAGTTCATTGGTAATTGTGATTCCTAGAGGATCCCTGTAGTCAGGAATCCTCGTTTGATTTATTTCCATAGCGTGTATATCCATTTCGATTTCATTCGAGATGTTCTGGAGACGGTCCTGTCCCCGCGCCTTGACCGAGCGATAAGGGGATTCCAGAGCGATAAGGGGATTCCACACAGTGTTTTGTCAATGTCCGCTATGCCAATATTTAACTTAGATTATGATGATACTTGGATTCAAGAAAGGTTTCAGTACTCACTGTCCTATGGTACTTGGAACAGGTAGTTGGGATGCACACCGAAAATTTATATTCTATTCACTTTTGGTACAACTTAGAACTTTCAATATAATTCAGGAGCTGATTATCGATACGATTTGTTGTATCGTTGGTCAGGTCCGGACTGAGAATGAGTATTGCCACAGGAGATCTTTGAGAAATTATTTGAAAACGTTTGGATTTATCTTATAGAGGTTGGTAGTTTATTATACCACTGTATGCCAGTATAAGATGGACTCTTTTCAAAAAAAGTTGTCCGATGAGGCGGTATGCGAAGAAGATTACCATAGTATGATTGTCAGCACTTTGAATGAAGTCTTTCAGATAGTTTTTAACGAATAGAATATATTTGTAGATATAGATTCAGGGGAAAGTTAGAATTTTGTTTGATTGAAAGAGGCCTCTACCGGAAGTTCTCTAATGAATTCCAAAGATAAGGCGTATTATTTTTTTTGTAAAATAAACAATGTTGTTGAAAATCTAGAGTTTCCCCATATTATACCATCATACGATAATTGAGAGTATGTCATCGCATAGTACATATTTATTAGTTGTTGTTGGGAGAGTATATTTTTAAGTCATGAGATTACATAGTAGCTGCTACATATCTTCTTCGATATATGATCAGTACATGCCCGAAAAGAGAGTGATGAGTCAAGAAAGGTTCCAAGGAATTTAGTTGTCTCGGAAGACGTCAAATTAATATTTTCAGTATGTATATCAAAAGAAGTGTTGGTATAATTTGTTATGTTAAATTTCATTAGAACCGTTCTCCCATGATTTAGAATTAGATGATTGTTCAAACACCATTCGGTGAATTTATTATATAGTACACTCAAGTTATCCGCCAGTTCTTCAGGAGAATTGCCACACGTTGCGGAGGAAACATTGTCCGCATATATAACCTTACACTCCGTTTTCATAAATTCTGGTAGGTCATTAATAAACATTATAAATATAAGTGAGCCCAGCACAGAACCCTGTGGAACACTTAGGTTAACAATTGCCTCATTTGACTGAGTTTGATTTATTTTGACTGCTATTTTCCTAAATCTCAAGTATGACATCAGCCAAGTCAGCACTTTTCCACGAAATCCCAAGGTATATAGTTTTTTTCAACAAAATATAAATTGAGGCTATCAAAAGTCTCAGTGAGATCGAATGATAGGGCCCCAACAATTTTCTTATTATCAAGTTGCTTATATATAAATTCGACAAATTCATAGACTGCCCCTTCTGTTGGTCTCCCAGGGTAGAAACCGTTTTGGCATTTTGTTACAATATTGTGTTTATCCAGGTGATTAATCATTCTATTATAAGTAGATTTTTTGACAATTTTACCAATCACATTGGAAACAGTTATCTGTCTGTAGTTGTCCATACTCGGGGGGTCATCTTTTTTGTAGATAGGAGTAACCAGCCCAATTTTCAGTTCTTCCGGAAACTGACCAGTTTCAATTGAGATATTTATTAGTTCAGACAGAGGCAGTGCAATGTGTTGAGCTAAATATTTGATTATTTTTGTTGATATACAGTCAATACCACTCGAGTCGGTATTTTTTAGGCTACCTATTATCTCAAAGATCTCCTGAGATGTAACAGGGGTGAAAAAGAATGAGTTACAATGATTAGCAAAACTATTCACAATATCAAGGTCAGTATTGACATTGACCCAGTGATATTCAATTTCATTTCTCTTATATTATTATTACTGATATTAAGCACCCCACGCTTTTTTACATAGGGTAAACCACCCAGTTATGGGGATTTTTTTTTAATTGAAATGGATATCACCCGCTTATATTCCGGCATACACTCTAGTTGATAATACTAATATGAAGTTAGCTTTATGCTTTCAATATATATCGGCTCACGTTTATGCATCATTGAGCATGTCAAAAAAATCAGTTATGGGACACTTTTCTCAGCTATTGGTCATAAAAATTTTTAGTTTTTGGACAGTTAGGGAAACGGTCAAATGAGTACTTAGTATTGAATGAATGTGGTTTTTTGTGGAGGGACAACGTTCCTTGACATGCTTTTTGGGTAACCTTCCACAGTCTGAAAATGAAAATATAATCAGGAAAATCTATACAAGTGTAGAAAGGGCAAACTAATTAGTTCACCCCGATAAGTTACTGCGTTCACCAAATTATATTTCCTATAGAAAAATTATTCGATTTGTCAATAACTTCTCGTTCCCTGAATATGCCTAAAAAAAATAGAAAAATTCAAAAGATACTTCTCTATATAGTTTTTGATTGACGTGTCGGCGACTATATCTGCCCCCGTTCTCAAAATCTTCTAAATCTCCTTTATTTGTTTTAATAATTTGGATTTTTTATTGCAGAGTCTTTTTCGCTTTTTCAACTGACGGATGTCAATTGAGATCTGACAAAAAAGTTTGAGAGTGACGTATTGCTCATTTGATATATGAGGTGTTGTTCAGATCAGTTTATTAGCATTCTACCATATATCACTTCCTCTCTGAGTAGAGGTAACCATTTCAACAGAATTTGTTGAAAAGCAGTTGTTATTGGAAAGAAGAATACAGGCCGTTTCTTTCAATTTTCTCCTCTCTTGATGTGGTTCTTTCATCAAGATTTTTGTCCTATTCCATTCAATCGTATGATCGCCATTGTATGTGAGGATATGTTCTGCAATTTTTGATCCGGTTATTTGTCAATTTCTGATGTAACTCTGATGTTCACTTTGGCGCACTTCCAATGGTCTTGACGTTTCACCTATATAACTATCACCACACGAACAAGGTATGTTGTAAACACACTTTTTGGTATTTTCTTCGTGTGGTGATAGTTATATAGAAGTGAAACTGGAAGTGCAAAGAAATCAGAGTACATCGAAATCGACAATAACCGGATCAAATGCAGAACATATCCTCCATCAATAACGATCATCATGAATGAATAGAACAAATCTTGATGAAGAACATCAGAGAAAAATTGAAAAGCTGTACTTCTTCTTTCAATAACAACTACTCTTCAACAAATGCTGTTGAAATGAATCATCATGGTTACCTCTGCTCAGAGGAAGTGAGATATGAATGCAATAAACTGATCTGAACACCCTATATCAAATGAGCAAACTCACTTCAACTTTGGCGAATCTCAATGACATCCGTCGTGAAAAAGCAAAAACTCTGCAAAAAATCCAAATTATTAAAACAATTAAAGAGATTTAGAAGATGACGAACGAGCAATCCCGAACGTCAATCAAAACTATATGAAAGTATCTTTGAATTTACTTATAGGCATATTCGAGAACGAAGTTACTGACAAATCGAAGCGTTTTTCTAAAGGAAATATAATTTGGTGAACGCAGTAACTTATCTTGTATAGATTTTCCTGATTATATTTTCATTTTCCGACTGTGGAAGGTTACCCAAAAAACATGTCAAGAGTACTTTTTACCTATGTATAAATGAATAAAGAAGTGTCAAAGCTAGAAATATTCTATTTTACTATTTTATAAATATTTCACTATCATCAACTGTATCTTCTCTACTTCTGTTGTTATTTTCACGACTAGTAACTTTCTGAATTAAATTCATATCATTTTCGATATTACTTATTTGTATTATCCTCCTGGCCCTTAGTTCTACTACATTTATCATCAATATCTTGTTTCCTTGTGTCTGTATTTGTTTTTCACATTGTATGTCTCTTGGTTCACTTCTTCACTTTCCTCTTTATACCACATAAGGCAAATGAAAAGATATTTATCGTCAGCATCTGTTATTTATGTTTTTTGGAAATGCATCGACAATGATACCTACTTTGTTTATCAATTATCAAGTTAAATATTGATCTTTCGGTATGAGTTTTTCACAGACAAAAAATTTCACTTCGATGGAACTTTCCTTTCCTCTCTGCTTTTTTTTTCGTTTTTGCTACCGCTGCTACCTCTCTTTTCCGTTTCCTTTCCAATTTATTCTCCTCTTCTCTTCCTCTTCAAGAGCACGCTTTTTTTTTCAAATATTCTTTGTAACTTCTGGATGTTACCGCAAAGGAGACGGGCTCTATAATCCGTTTATTTTTTAGTTCTGATTTTCTGTTGTATTCAATCACTAATACTTTTGGCGATTGAAGTGAAAGTAATTGTGCACTAACTAACTAACTAAATGGTTCGTTATACGATTATTAGATGTCATGGAATGCCTGAAATAAATAAAATACTAATGTAGGTTCGCCAATCATTATCTTCATAAAAAACACATTAAACCAACAATCGTCGGGTCTGTTCTTATTGAAAATTTTCGAACACTACTTGATATTTCTAGTTTCTCTACTCATCTGGAATAAAGGGTTTATTTAAAAATAGGTTTTCAACATTGTAGTATATATACAACATTACTAACTCCTCTTCTCTTGCAATAAGTATGAGTGATAGTTTTGAATTATGATGTATTTACTTTCAATATATATATTTGACGTTGATCATAATATAATTTTCATACACCAAATTGTTATTTTTATTTATATAATATATACATTTCCATGTAAACGATAAAAACAAAACTGAACAAAACTGACGAAACAATATTATTATTTCAACACCCCTCCATAATTATATTGTTCGGGATTAGAAGTCCAAGTCGTTGTCTTTGTTTTTGGAAAGCAGGACCTGGCAATCCTTTTGTAAGAATATCTGCTTGTTGATCACCGGTGGAAATGTATTTCACTTCTATCAGTTCTTGTCGTATAGCATCTCTGATAAAGTGATGTTTGATATCTATGTGCTTCGTCCGCTTATGATGTTCTGGATTTTTAGCTATCTGAATAGCACCTTGATTATCTTCGAAAATGACTGTTGGTCTCGGAACGGGAAAATTTATATCTTCTATGATATTTTGCAACCATATAGCTTCACAGGTAGCAGCAGTGAGAGCCATATATTCGGCCTCGGTCGATGATAGGGCTACAGTTGGTTGTTTTTTTGTCACCCACGACACTGTGCAACCATGTACCTTGAACACATATCCAGTAGTAGACTTCCTATCTATCGAATCACTTGCCCAATCCGAGTCCGAATAACCTATCAATGTCGGTTGAGACTTATCTTTCTTAAAAACTAACTTCAAGTCCAGAGTTTCTTTAGTATATCTCAGAACTCTTTTGAGTCCCCTCCAAAGTGTTTCATTTCGACAATTTTGGAACCTACTGTAGAAATTTACTGAAGTACAGAGATCTGGTCGTGATCCCAACATTGCATACATTAAGCATCCAATCAACTGTTTGTAAGGTTTTTCTAATAGAATACCATTGTCATCCTTTGGAATTTGCATTTTACTGTCCATTGGAGTTGACACTGAATGACAGTCTTTCATGTCAAATCGCTTCAAAACATTCATCAAGTATTCTTTTTGACTAATGTATATAGCATCACCACCAGCATTTCTTTCGATTTTCAATCCCAGAAAGTTCTTCAACTCTCCAATATCCACCATCTCGAACTCATTTTGTAAAGTGGTTTTCAATTTTAGAATTTCCATATCATCTCTCGAGCACAAAATTATATCGTCCACATAGAGAAGCAGAAAATTAGGTTCAGGTTTTCCTAGTTTCATGTATAAACAGTGATCAAACTCTGACCTTTTAAAATTCGAAGTTATCATGAAACTTCCAAATCGTTCATTCCAGCATCGGGGAGACTGCTTCAAACCATACAGGGATCTATTGAGTTTACAAACCAATTGATCATTTTTCTCAAACCCTGTGGTTGGTACATATAGATATCTTCTTTCAGGAACCCATTCAAGAATGCTGTTTTCACATCAAGTTGATGTAAAAACATATCGTATTGAATAGCCAAAGCTAGAAGTATTCTAATAGTTGTAAGTTTCACTACCGGTGCGAACGTTTCATTATAATCCAAACCTGGTTTTTGTAGGAATCCTCTCGCTACTAAACGGGCTTTATATTTGGGCTTTGCATTTTCACTTGGTTTTCGTTTGAAAACCCATTTAGAACTTATTATAGTAGCATTCTCAGGTGGTTCTACCAATGTCCATGTTTTATTTTTGGACAGAGAATTCATTTCTTCTGAAGCAGCATTCCACCATTCTGCTTTGTCTGGGAAATTTTCAATGTCATTAATGTCAACAGGAACGTCATCAACGGAAGATTGTGCACACAGGGCGAGGCATGTGAAATCTTCCAACCACAATGGGGGCTTTCTGGATCTGTAACTTCTTGAGCTCTGAGGTTCAACGGAGTCGGAGTTTTGGCCCTTCTCAGTTCTTAAATCTGTTTCGACTGTCACTTTTGACGTTTCTTCCATCACTTCATTTTCATCAGCTTTTTCACGCACTACTTCGAAAGGGTTTTCGTCTTCATTGGATTTAACTTCGAACCATTCACGTATTGGAAAATTTATACAATGTTCATCAAATTTAACATCATGTGCCGAAATGATTCTCCTTCTTTTGGGATCCCAAAGGTGGTAACCATTAGCAGTGTATCCTACCATGAACATTTTGTTCACTTTGGAATCCATTTTCCCTCGTTTCTCTTTTGGAATCAATGCATAACAAATACAACCAAATACTCTAAGTTTAGAAACATCTGGTTTTGATCCATACCACAGCTCAGCAGGAGTATTGAATTGGAGACATGATGTTGGGCTCCTATTTATGAGGTAAACAGCTGTTTGTACAGCCTCACTCCAGAGGAATTTGGGTAATTCTGCCCCAGCCATCATGCATCTTGCTTTCTCCAGAATAGTACGGTTCATTCTTTCGGCTAATCCGTTTTGTTCTGGAGTTTGAGGTATGGTATATTCCGTTATGATACCCTTCTCCTCACAAAAGTTTTTGAAGTCTTGAGATGTGTATTCCCCTCCATTGTCAGACCGCAAACGAGATATCTTGCTACTGAATTTTGCAGTTACCCAGGCTTCATATATTTTGAAATACTTCAATACTTCGGACTTTTTCCGTAAAATATATACAACAGTGAAATGGGAGTAATCGTCTATAAATGTGAGAAAATACATGTTTCCATTCCAGGAGTTTGGAGTAACTGGACCACATACATCACTGTGAATTAATTCCAGGTGTCTACTGGTTCTTTTTCTTTCCTTTCTATGGGGCAATTTTGACTGTTTTCCCTCTACATAAGTCTCACATATTTTAGGGTTTTCTTCTGGTATTAAATTCATTCCATCAACCATATTTTCATTGAACAACTTCAGCAAATATGTTTTTCCGATATGTCCGAAACGTTTGTGCCACAGTTCCATATTCGAAGAAATATTATTTGATGAATAATAACAACTCTCATTCCATTTTTGCCATAAAACCAATTCATATAATCTATCAATTCTTTTGGCTACTGCAACCACTTCATTATTTTTAATGATACGAGCTTCTGCTTTATCAAAAACAATTTTCTTTCCAGCCATTTCAATTTTTCGCACGGAGAGCAGATTTATTTCCAAGTGTGGAACGAAAAGAACATTTCTTATATTATACATTTTTTTTATCCCGTTCATCATGGCAAATGCTTTTATTGTTCCAATTTTCGTAGCTTGTAGATTTTGGCCTGATTTTGCAACTCATATTCTAATTGGATTTTTCAAATCTGTCACTGAGGAGAAATATTCTTCTTTGTTGACTAGATGTTCGGTTGAACCAGAATCCAAGTACCATCGAATAGATTTGAGCTCAGCTGAATAATTAGGTACGGATGACTGATTGAAAGCGAGGAATGATACAGGTGAATCCATAGAATCACTTTCGTCGTCTGATTCAATTACAACCATGTCTGCCATGATTTGGTTTATGTTTTCTCGTGTTCGTTCTACGGAAATTGGATAAACTTGCTTCAGCTTCCTTTTTCTTAAAAAAACATTCTTTTTCCTTATGCCCAATTCTTTTGCAATGATTACATCTATACTTGAAGAACAAATTACTTGAAAACGCTGTAGGAGTAGAAGACTGTACTGATTGAACTTCAGAGTGACTATTATTGCTTCTCTTCAACTCTTCATCTAACAATTTTCCTTTGACGAAGTCGAGACTGAGTTTATCATTCACAGTCTCAAGAGCAGTAACTAACACTTCATATTCCTTTGGCAAAGTTAGAAACAGATGGCAGATTATATCCAATTCTTCCATTTTCGCACCAGCAGCCTTCAATTCTCGTATGATCTTGTCGAACGTCAGAAAATGATCCTGAAGAGAGTTTCCTTCATACTTCAATGTTAACAACTTCTTCCTCAGGTATATTTGATTGGTAATGCCTCTACGTTCAAATGTTGTCTGTAATGTTGACCAGATTTTCCATGAGGATGTCTTATCTTTGACATATTCAAGATGACTGTCAGATATACGTTGTATTATGAGCGACTTGCATTTTCGTTCTTTGGCTTTCAGCTTATTTTTCTTCTCTTCGTCAGATTCTGTAACAATTTTCTCCGACCATGATTTATTCAGACATTCTAGGTGTTTGTTGTTCATCTCTTATGTATGCCTATTTTAGTTGAATCCGCACGCCTATGCGTGATCGGTTGTTCTTCGTCGATATAGCGGCGATGTCACTACTGTCAAATAAGAATTGTCTCTGAATATATACTCTTGTCAACGTAAGAAATAAAACAGAATAAGTTAACACAACGTGGAGTGCTGTCTTATTCAAAACCTCATTTTTGGAAACGAGTTACCAGAACTCGTCGATCAAACCAACGCGGACGAACGTCCCAAAAATACATGGTCCTAACGAGCCGCATCGAAATACCAGCCGAGACGAAGCAGTGAAACGAGCCGCCTAGCGTCAAGCGAATTCAACGCCCTACCAGTGTAGTGAGTCACCCTCTTCCTTCCTCTCACATCATCTTATTCCAATCTTTATTGCTTTATTTGGAGAGTTGCGGTGTGTGAACGTTTGAATCTCTTATTTATTAAAATGGCAGATCTAAATGCACTGAAGTTGAAAAGAGGCCAAATTAAAGCTAGGGTCACCCGATTTCAAAGTTTTTTGAACGCTTTCAACCCGGAAACGAATGATATAAATGAATTGAAAACTAGGTTAGAATCACACGAGCCACTGTTAGAGCAATTTGAATCGATTCAAAATGAAATTGAAGCGATAGATAACGTTATTCAGGAGCAAGAACGGGAGATGTTTGAAGATTCGTACTTCAAGACTATTGCTCAAGCGAAAAGCATAATTATATCGGAATTCAATAAATTCGAAGCTCAAATTAAACAGACTCCAAATTCGTCCTCTAGCCAAGGAGGAAACGGTGTTAATGTTGATAGTATTAATGATGATAATAATGCACAAGCCCAAGGTCGCGTTAAATTGCCACAACTAAGTCTACCCGATTTTTACGGGCATTATAATCAATGGATGGCTTTCAGGGACACCTTCAACTCATTAATCGATGACAATAAATCGTTATCAGACATACAAAAATTTCATTATTTGCATTCGTGTGTAAAAGGAGAGGCCGCGCAAGTCATACACTCACTCGAAGTTACCAATGCGAATTATTCTATAGCCTGGACTATGCTGAAAGAACGCTTCGAGAATAACAAACTCATAATACACACTCACATCAAAGCAATTTTTGAGCTATATCCCGTAAAACTTGAGTCTCATGTATATCTAAGAAAGCTTCTCGACAACTTTAACAAAAATCTACGTGCCCTGAAGGCATTAAAGGAACCTATTGAAAAAGGGATACCTTTTATATACATTTTATCATCAAAACTTGATCCCATTAGCAAAAGGGAATGGGAGGAAACAGCCAGTGATTCTCCAAAACTAGCGGAATTGACAGAGTTTCTGACGAAACGCTGTCAATTACTAGAGACAATTGAAAATAAAACCAAGACTCCAAAACCAGGTGTATCGAATCGCGAAGAAAAAACTCACTCGAACCGCGAAGAAAAATCTCACTCTCACTTATCCATGCAAAGAATATCTTGTTCTTTTTGCAAGCAACCTCATTTCAATTTCCAATGCGATAAATTTAAAAAAAAATCCATTTCTAGTAGATACACAGAAGTAAAAAAGCTAAAGCTATGTTCTAATTGCTTGAGGCCAAATCACTTCCAACAAAACTGCCGTTCATCCAACTGTCGTTTCTGTAGTGAAAAACATCACTCCCTTTTACACTCTCCGCACGCCAATGACACCGCGCGTTCAACCGACAACAATGTACAGTCGACATCGACCGATGAATCACGACAGCTAAGCGAAGGCGATCACGGTGAAACTACGCAAGTGCAGCATTCGCTGGCTATCATGAAAATCAAAGACAGGGGCGCATCTGTACCAGTCTTTAAATCATATTCATCGCAAGTATTACTCGCCACAGCCATAATAAATGTACGCGACTTTGAAGGAAATTTAGTAGCGTGCAGGGCGATGTTGGATAGCGGATCGCAATCGAACTTCATCACAAATCATCTGGCAAATGAACTCAAATTGAAAACGTTCAGAATTCATATTCCAGTGGCGGGCATCAACAACTCTATCAGCAATATATCGAATAAAATTGAAACCTTCATATATTCAGTCGACGGAAAATACAAATCTAAAGAAACCTTTTTAGTAATCGATAAAATAGCCGAGTATATGCCACAAATATCATTAAAATTTAAAAGGAGATAGCACCTTCAATGAATCGAAGCCAATTGATATTTTGTTAGGGGCTAGGATGTTTTTGACATATTTGTGAGGTAAATAAAGAAAAATGCGAGCAATCCGATCATTCAGAAAACCAAACTAGGTTGGGTAGTCTCAGGACATGTAGATGTGGAAAATTACGATACGCGAATTTCATGCAATATTGCTATAAGTAATGACGAATTATACGAACAGCTACAAGCGTTCTGGAAAATAGAAGAGGTAATAACAAAAAACCACTACACTTTGGAAGAACTCGAATGTGAAGAACATTATGCTAAAACATTCCGGAGAGATGATCAAGGTCGTTTCGAAGTAACCTTACCGGTGAAGGATGAGCTTAATCAATTGGGCGAATCCGAGAAAGCCGCGATCACCCGATTTTCCTCGATTGAAAAACGATTCATACGCGACTCAGAATACAAAAGGGCGTACGTGAATTTCATGAATGAGTACATTCAATTAGGGCATATGACGGCAGTCGATTTAAACAATGATGTTGCCGATACTAAATGTTATTTACCGCACCACGGGGTGTTAAAGGAAAGTAGCACCACTACTAAACTTCGTGTCGTGTATGATGCATCTAATCCAACAAGCTCCGGTTTATCTTTGAATAATGTTTTGAAGGTAGGACCAACGATTCAATCGGAACTATTCTCAATCATTCTTAAATTCAGAAAGCATAACGTTGTACTCATTGGTGACGTAAAAATGATGTATCGACAAATAAATTTGAATGAAACGCAACGCGATCTTCAAAGGATATTAAGGCGTTCTAATCCGAGCGACGAATTGAAACACTACCGTCTCAATACTGTGACGTACGGGACGGTATCAGCTAGTTTTTTAGCTTGTCGTTCGTTAATGCAATTGGCGTATGAATATGAGAATATTTACCCTCATGCAAGCAATGTAATTAAGCAAGATTTCTATGTTGACGACCTAATCACGGGCGCAAATTCGGTGTCTGAAGCGCTCACGCTAAAAAAACAAGTTGTAGAAATATTAGATAGTGGAAAATTCCCATTGAGAAAGTGGGCATCAAACTGCGAAGAATTATTAGAAAACTCTGATGTAAATTCACTACCAAAATATGACATATCGAATGACAAAACTGTCAAAACATTGGGGCTCATGTGGAACCCAAGTAATGATACATTTGCGTATAGTATTGATATAAATTTGAAAACTCCAGTTACGAAACGCACGATCCTTGCGACCATATCAAAAATCTTTGATCCCTTGGGACTGATCGGCCCAATCATCGTCCTAGCAAAACTTATTTTACAGAAGCTCTGGGAGTTACGTTCGGAGTGGGACGAATCAATCCCCCTTGACATGCATACCACATGGCTACAGCTCTGCCGTCAACTCCCAAGTATAAATGAGATTCGTATTCCTCGTCAAGTGACCGTTCGTCAAATGGTCGAAATTCGAATGCATGGATTCTGTGACTCCTCAGAGCGAGCTTATGGCGTCGCGATTTGCATTCGCACTACTGACAGCAACGGTGTCAATTTGTCAAAATTGTTGTGTGCAAAGTCTAAAATCGCCCCATTGAAGAAATTAACTTTACCTCGCTCAGAACTCTCAGGCGCTCTTGTACCCGCGCGCTTAACAAATAAGGTGGAGAAATCTTTGAACATGGGCGTGCTGAGAAAATCTTATTGGTGCGATTCAACTATCGTGATAGCTTGGTTGAAATCGGAACCAAGTAATTGGAAAACCTTTGTAGCCAATCGGACATCCGAAATACGAGATTTAACTGATCCACATGCTTGGAGATACATAGAAGGTAGTAAAAACCCTGCCGATATCATTTTCCGAGGTGAAAACCCTGAAAAATTAATTCAAAACGAGTTATGGTGGTCCGGTCCACCTTTTTTACAAATGGTCGAAGCTGATTGGCCAGAATCACGCGCCGAGCTGACACCCGATACAGCTGAAAGACGTAAACAAGCACAACTGTCTTGTGTGTCTTACAATCCTCAATTCATTCTAGAAAGATTTTCCTCTTTCACCAAAACTCATCGTGTATTTACATACATGTTGAGATATGTGCACAATTGCAATCCTAAAAATAAAATAAAGATTAATGGTAATTTAACTCGCGATGAACTGGACAATTCGCTCATTTTACTACTGAAGCTATGTCAAGCATCAAGTTTCTCTACGGAAATTCACGCATTGCAAACAAAGAGGGCTTTATCAAAATCGAGTAAATTACTATCATTAAATCCCTTTTTGGACTCGAACGGGTTATTGCGCGTCGCCGGAAGAATAGTATATTCCCATGAGAGACTAGATAAAAAGCATCCTATATTGCTGCCCGACAAAAACGCATTTACTATAAAATTGATTCAATATGAATACATTCGAACACTTCATTCCGGGCCTACATCCACTTTAAATGCTGCGAGGAGCAAATATTGGCCTATTAACGGAAGGAGTGTGGTTCGGGGTATCATACGCAAGTGTGTAACTTGTTGTAAGGCGAGGCCTCCGATTTCAAACCCTCTCATGGGGAACATTCCTGAGGCCAGGTTAGTCCCAAAGCGTCCTTTCTCCGTAGTGGGTGTTGACTATGCGGGGCCCATTCTTATTAAAGATAGTTTTATACGATCAAGAAGATTTGTAAAATCGTATATTTGTATTTTTGTATGTTTTGTAACTAAAGCGGTGCACATTGAACTGGCTACTAGCTTATCTACTGAAGCGTTCCTTAATTGTCTCAAAAGATTTGTTTCACGTCGTGCCTTATGCACAGATATTTATTCTGACAACGGCAGTAACTACGTGGGAGCGAATAATGAGTTGAAGGCCATTATCAATGACATTAAAAATCTACTCAATCCGGAGAAACGAGAGATTATCTTTTAAAAAATTCCATCACGTGGCACTTCATACCCCCGCTAGCTCCCCACCAAGGCGGATTGTGGAAGGCTGCTGTTAAGGCGACAAAATATCATTTAACTCGAATTCTAGGGAGTGCACATTTGAATTACGAATGTTTGTACACCGTACTCTGCCAGATTGAGGCAATATTGAACTCCCGTCCTATCACTGTCCTATCTCACGACCCAAACGATTTATCCGCACTAACCCCGGCTCACTTCTTGGTTGGTGACTCCATGATAGCTGTACCTCAACGTGACGTCACCGAGCTGCCAACAAATAGATTGAAGCTGTTTCAGCGACTGCAGCAATTAACCCAACACTTCTGGAAGCGTTGGTCGTTGGAATATATTACTTCTTTGCAACAGCGCAGCAAGTGGAAGGCAAAAATCCCGGAATCAGTCAGAACGAACTCACTTGTACTTTTACGAGAGGAGAATCTACCACCAATGCAATGGCGTCTAGGTCGCATCGTCGCCGTCCATCCAGGAAGGGACAATGTGGTGCGAGTAGTTAGTGTTCTGACCAAGAATGGTGTAGTAAAGCGTACTGTAACCAAAGTGAGTGCTCTACTTATTGACTAGACGGAAGCCTCATATATGGACAATTATATGTAACAATAGACTATTGGAGCTGACCTTTTATATTTTTTTAGTCAGTAATGTATCTTCTTTGTTGAAAGCCCAAGCTTTCAAGGCGGGCTGTATGTTTGTTGTTCATCTCTTATGTATGCCTATTTTAGTTGAATCCGCACGCCTATGCGTGATCGGTTGTTCTTCGTCGATATAGCGGCGATGTCACTACTGTCAAATAAGAATTGTCTCTGAATATATACTCTTGTCAACGAAATAAATTAAACAGAATAAGTTAACACAACGTGGAGTGCTGTCTTATTCAAAACCTCATTTTTGGAAACGAGTTACCAGAACTCGTCGATCAAACCAACGCGGACGAACGTCCCAAAAATACACTAGGAGATCTTTTTCTTCTAAAAGAACTTCCATCCTATATTTCCAATTGTCATAATTCAATCCATCGAACAGTGGTATTCTATACTTGTTATCTGGGCCCATAACCTTTTGAATTATGATGTATTTACTTTCAATATATATATTTGACGTTGATCATAATGTAACGTAAATAAACTTAACTTGGTTTTACTAATTTATTTAACACTTAAATATACAACTTAATTTATATTACTAACTACGCCACTGTATAGCTCGATCGTATGGGCTCGTTCAGACTGTCCGACTCCACTTGAGGGTTGCCTATTTATCTCCGATACAGCATTCTCGATGTTTCGAATTCTGACAGTTGGCGACCGGCGTGTTCCAATTGTTTCCAATATTGACCGTTGTTTTCCGCGGCAGAGCGTCTGGATGGTTCTCGAATATCTCCGGGGATGATCTCATCGTTGTCGATGGCAACGCGTGAGGCGACAGGTCCGGCCTAGGTTCGTTACATTGCCCCTTTTTAAAGACATTTCGTCCGAAATTTCATCCTTGGAGTGTGACGATATCTGCATGACTCCATATCTGCACCGTGAAGTTCGATGGAAGTAACACTCCACGGTCTTCATGATCGGTCGTGGAAGAGGGTTACAGCAAACCAAAATCTTGACGCCGCTGGATCTGAATATCGCCTCCAGCATACTTCTTATGACTCTCCAGTCCAACCCACAGGACAATTTTGGAATTGCTAGATCCACCAGATTCTGGTCCACCATAGTATCTCTTAGTTTGGTGAGACTCTTCCAGACATCTTCATAGGACGGTTTATCTTGGGAATGCCTCTTGGTAACTAGGTAGTAGATGTTTCTCTGGCCTTTCTTCAACTGTAGCACCCCACCAACTTCTGGATTCTGCTCCCGCAGTGTTTGGAGTTGACCAAATTTCTTGGAGAACACTGCGGCGATGCCCCTGGACATATGAAGATCTTCTGCCACACAGTGCGCTAGTGCGTAGTCAGCAGGCACCTCGAAAAGGTCTCGTGACTCCTCTCTAGTAACCTCATGTAGAACTTTCTGCCCGTTTGAATACAAGGACATAAACTTCTCGAACGTCATATCATCCTCCGGTGGCTTGAGGGTGCGAACTTGGTCATGGTTTCCAGCGTAAGGGGCCAACCTGTTGAAATGGACGACCCTTGGTTTCCCTCGGGGTGGCTTATGGATTCGGTACACAAGGTCGTTTATCCTTTTCACGATTTTATACGGGCCTTCCCACGAGTTCCGCAACTTTGGTGATAGTCCACGACGACGTTTGGGGTTGTACAGCCAAACCAGGTCATCAACCTTGAATCCTCCAGCGTCGGCCTTGATGTCATAGGTCTTCTTCATTTTATCGCTGGCACTCTGGATGTTCAACCGGACTCGTTCGTGGATGTCGTCCATTCTCTGCCGAAGTTTGCTGACGTAGTCCTCTCCCGCAGTGTCTTGTCCTGGCCGTATCCCAAACTTCAGGTCACAAGGCAGTCGCAGTTCTCGGCCCATTATAATACTAGCAGGAGTTTGACCGGTTGACTCGTGTACTGCGGATCGATAGGCCATCAGGAACAAATGAAGATACTGGTCCCAGTCTCTTTGATGGTCAGAGACAACCTTGGACAAGTGGCGGTTGATCGTCCTGTTCATCCGTTCCACCATTCCATCGGACTGCGGATGTAGGGCCGTGGTTCTTGTTTTGCGGATGTTCAGCAGTAGACATATTTCTTGGAAAAGGTTGGATTCGAAATTTCTGCCTTGATCCGAGTGCAGCTCCATTGGAATACCGAATCGACATATCCATTCTTTCACCAAGACGTCGGCGACGGTGATGGCTTCCTGGTTGGGCAGGGCATAGGCTTCCGCCCACTTACTAAAGTAGTCCATTGCCACAAGGATGTATTTATTCCCGTGGTCGGATACGGGAAACTGGCCGGCGATGTCAATGGCGATTCTCTCGAACGGGCTGCCTACGTTGTACTAACGCATCGGGGCCTTGGGTCGTATTCGAGGTCCATTGCTAGCAGCGCATACAGCGCACTTTCTGCACCAGTCCTGGACGTCAGCTTGACAATTGGCCCAGTAAAACCGTTGCCTCACTTTCTGCAGGGTCTTCGTCACTCCCAGATTTCCTCCGGCGACTCCATCATGGATTTCCCGCAGCACTTCCTCTCTTCTGTTCCTGGGAACAATTATTTGGCGTCTGTCTTCCCCACCAATGTCGGCCTCCAACACCCGTTTCAGGATCCCATTGTCCAGAATAAGAGAGTTCCATTGTGCCCAATAGGACTTAACAGCCGGCGAGTAACCTGCGACTTCCTGCCATGATGGTCTTCGATTGCCCTTCTTCCAGCTGACGACCAAGCCAAGGTCGGGGTCTCTCTCTTGGTCTTTCTGGATCTTGTTGTCATTCCAGTTGTCATCCATTGCCGCGGTTCTAAAAAGTGTTGCTTCTTTCTCTTCTGCTCGTCGGCAATGTGAGCAATCATCTGGACATGGTCTTCGCGACAAGGCATCTGCATTCTTATGGCTAGTTCCGGGTCGATGTTCGATCTCGAAATCAAATTCTTGGAGTCTCTCGATCCAACGTGCTACTTGACCCTCAGGATTTTTGAACTGTAAGAGCCATTTGAGAGCTGCATGGTCAGTTCTCAACAGGAATCTTCTTCCATACACGTACTTGTAGAAGTGTTCCACTCCCTTTACAACAGCTAACAGCTCTCGCCTGGTGACACAGTAATTGCGCTCTGGTTTGCTAAGCGTCTTGCTGAAATAACCAATGACCTTCTCCTGTCCCTCCTGGATCTGAGATAGGACAGCTCCAAGTCCCACGTTGCTGGCGTCCGTATCCAAAATGAATTTCCCTTTGGGTAGGGGATAGCTCAGTATAGGTGCGTTGATCAAAGCTCCTTTCAGCTTCCTGAATGAGTCTTGACATTCTTCGGACCACTGGAACTTTGTTTGGCCTTCCGTGAGCTTGGTCAGTGGTTTAGCGATGTTGGCGAATCCCAGCACATATCGGCGATAGTATGTGCATAAACCAAGGAAACTCCGAAGTTGGTGAATGTCTTTTGGGATGGGCCAATCCTTGACAGCTTTGATCTTCTGGTCATCCACTGCTACTCCTTCCCCAGAGACAACGTGGCCGAGGTATCGTACTTCTTTTTGGAACAGATGGCATTTCTTAGGGCTCAGCTTCAATCCGGAGTTCCTCAGTCGCAGGAATACTTCCTCCAAGTTTTTCACGTGGTCCTCAAACGATCTGCCGACCACAATTATGTCGTCGAGATACACTAGACACGTGTTCCATGAGAGTCCCTTCAGTACTGTTTCCATCAATCTTTCGAATGTGGCGGGAGCATTACAGAGCCCGAATGGCATAACGGTGAACTGCCACAATCCTGAGCCGATGGTAAAAGCAGTCTTTTCTCGATCTTCCTGAGCCAGTTCTACTTGCCAGTATCCACTCTTCAGATCAAGGGTCGAGAAAATCGTGGAACCAGCCAATGTGTCTAGGGTGTCATCTATTCTCGGGAGAGGGTAACTGTCCTTCTTCGTGACATTATTAAGTTGGCGATAGTCTACACAAAAGCGTGTCGATCCATCCTTTTTCTTCACCAGTACGACTGGAGAGGACCAGGGACTGTCAGATGGTTCGATAACTCCTTCTATTCCCATATCGCTGACTATTTTGTCAGCCTCTTCCTTCTTGGCAAGAGGAAGTCTTCTTGCTGATTGCCGGATCGGTCGGGCACCTCCAGTATCAATCTTGTGCTGGACCACATTAGTTCGACCCCCTTTTCCTTGTCCGGTATCGAAGATGTCTTGGTACTTTTTGACTAAATCTCTTAGTTTGGGCTGTTGAGCTGGTTTTATGTCTTGGAAGAGTGGCAACTAATTTTTCTAGTTCTGTGGGCAAGTTGTTGGGTTGGCTAATCGTACCTCGTACGCCCCGGATCACAGATGTAACTGACGAGCAGTGCCCTAAAATTGTTCCTTTCTTTAAGGTCACTGGAAAGTAATTGACATTCATGACCCTTACCGGTACAAATTTTTCAGCACGTAACAGGGTTTTCCCTAGGGCAATCCCTCGTCCAATTTTCTCATCATGAAGTTTGGGCTCGAACATCATCACGTCTCCACTGCTCGCACTCCCGTCCAGGTGAGCCTCCAGGATGGTTTCAGCCCTCTCAGGTACGCTTACATCTTCAGCCAACAGCCCACGGATCAACTCTTCACTTCTCCCATGAAGTACCAGCTCTTCTCCGTTGACACGTAGGACGCCGTCTTCGAAATCCAATTCAAACCCTCTGGAATTCATGATGTCCATTCCGATGATTGCATCGTCTTCGATGTCCGCTACAAGTGCCTGATGTTTCACTTTAGTGCTGCCCAAAATTATTTCAATCGGTAGCTCGCCATATACAGTAGCTGGCTCCCCTATTGCTGTGCGTAGCTTCCAAGTTGTCGGTTCAATTCGTTCCGGTGTTCTGGCAAAGGAAGGTCCGAGAATTGTCCTAGTCGCACCTGTATCTAGCAGCATGGTGCAAGGCTCGTTATTGATAAGACCGTCTACGAAAACACCTCTGTTCTGTCGTTTCAGGATAGCGACATTTGCGTTGTTAACCGGGGCTTGCTGGACACAGGCCGACGATTGCCCCTTCTCGTCGACCTTCTTTAGTTTTCCTGCATCGGAGTCGTGTTTTCGAATGTTGGACATTTGCTACGCACATGTCCAATTTTGCCACAATTCCAGCATCTTATCTGTCTTTTCTCAGGCAAAACTTCCTTCATCACTTTTCTTATGGCAGCTTCCAAGTCAGCATGCTCCTGTGAGTCTTCTTCAATACTTCGAACTTTACTTTGGTTTTTGCAGGATTGCTTTGCTGCCTCAAATTCCAAAGCGCGTGCCAGTGCGTCTACGAGATGTGTTGGACGAGCTAGTGTCAACGCTTGTCTGGTTTCTTGGTCACGGAGTCCATCCAAGAATGCCTGAACCGCTAATCGCTCCATTACATTTTCCGGTGTGGCTGGATATGCGAGACAAACCAAGCGTGCAAAGTCAGCTTCGAATTCTTGTAAGGATTCGCCCGATTTCTGGCAGCGATTTTTCAGTTGGGAGTGGTATACGTGTTCCAAATGGGCCTGGCCATATCGTAATTCTAGATGTTTGATCAGCTGATCATAGTCCTCCTGTTCTTGGGCGGTAAGAGTTTGTAGAATATTCGTCGCTTCTCCACGTAATGCAAGTGTTAGTGCTACAGCTCTTTCCCCTGCATTCCATCCATTTGCTTTGGCCGCTGCTTCAAACTGTCGGCGGTAATTTTCCCATGGAGTTTTTCCGTCGAATTGAGGCGGCTTCATGGAAAGCTTCCCTATTTCAGAAATGACCTTGACATCTTTTATACCCTCTTGAACTTTATCCAAGTTCAAACTCAAGTCCAGCATTGCATTTTCGTTAACCATCTCTGTGGAGGGCGCACTATTGATTCGTTTTTCCAGCTTACCGATCGTTTCCTTTATTTTATCTACCTCCGTGTTCATTTGCTCCCTAATTTTATCTATCTCTGTCTCAACGATTCCCATTCTTTCTTCTAGAAAATTAGCCACACCACACAATTCTTTTTTTAGACCTTCTGTGTTTTCCAGGAACTTCTCTTCCAGGCTTCTTGCATTTTCTTACTGAAGTTTCTCTTCCAGATTTCTAGAATTTTCTTGAAGCTTCTCTTCCAGATTTCTAGCATTCTCTTCCAGGCTTCTTGATTTTTTCGAAGCTTCTCTTCCAGATTTCTAGAAAGCTTCTCTTCCAGATTTATAGAATTTTCTTGAAGCTTCTCTTCCAGATTTATAGAATTTTATTCAAGCTTCTCTTCCAGATTTCTAGCATTTTCTTCCAGGCTTCTTGAATTTTCTAGAAGCTTCTCTTCCAGATTTCTAGAATTTTGTTGCAGTTCTTCTTTCACGGATTTAGTAGTTTCTTCGAGTTTATTCATTACCAAACTTAAATCACCTCCGGCAACTTCGAATAAAAATGTTTCGGGGTCCTCACCTTCTTGTATAAGTCCTTCTGCAAGTCTTTCCTGGAGTACTTGCTTTTTACCTGTTGTTTCCAGTTCCCTTTCCTCCAATTCCTGTTTCAATTCCGCTACCTTCAAATCCGCAAGGCGCACTTTTCTTGAACACATTTTGTCTTTGACGAGGTATCAGTCTGTTTTACACGAAAAGTTATCAGTTTGTTAAAAATTCACTTCGCGAATTCTTTTCCACGGGCCACCAGTCTATTGTCTGTTTCACGCGAAGAGTGTATCAGTTTATATTCCCACGCACAATTGTCTACTTCGCGAAAACCGGGCCACTGTCTATTTTCTGTTTCACGCGAACAGTGTATCAGTTTATATTCCCACGCACAATTGTCCACTTCGCGAAAACCGGGCCACTGTCTATTTTGGGCGTACAAAAAGGTCTATCAATTTATTTTTCTGACTATCCACGATCACTTGTTTATTTTCAAAATCTCACTTCCGACACCAATTGTAACGTAAATAAACTTAACTTGGTTTTACTAATTTATTTAACACTTAAATATACAACTTAATTTATATTACTAACTACGCCACTATATAGCTCGATCGTATGGGCTCGTTCAGACTGTCCGACTCCACTTGAGGGTTGCCTATTTATCTCCGATACAGCATTCTCGATGTTTCGAATTCTGACAGTTGGCGACCGGCGTGTTCCAATTGTTTCCAATATTGACCGTTGTTTTCCGCGGCAGAGCGTCTGGATGGTTCTCGAATATCTCCGGGGATGATCTCATCGTTGTCGATGACAACGCGTGAGGCGACAGGTCCGGCCTAGGTTCGTTACAATAATATAATTTTCATACACCAAATTGTTATTTTTATTTATATAATATATACATTTCCATGTAAACGATAAAAACAAAACTGAACAAAACTGAACAAAACTGACGAAACAATATTATTATTTCAACAGATAGTCCACATGTTTCCTTGAAACCTGGATTCTTCATTTTGAATTCTACGGTCGATTTGGGCACACCTTATTTTTTTGCAGCGCTTGTTTGAGTTTTACCCCAGTTATTGTTGCCTCCAATCGAGTTGATATCAAAACGATAACTGTGATAGAACATCTTACTTATTGGGACACGTTAATATTCACTTATTGAACAAGTGCCCAATTTCTGGTTGTGATATGAATAGAGCAATAAAATTCATACTAACAGAAAAAGCAAAAAATACACTACCAGATCATTTGTTAATGAAAAAATCGCATTGCCATTAGTTATTGGACGCCTGTCCAATAACTTTTGAATGGCATGAGCATTGTTTAGTTATTGGACACTTCATAAATATAACCCAACTAAGATATTACTGATATGTTTAAATAACTTACGTATTGCCTAAGCTTTTTGTTTGATGTTTTCAGTACAATTAACACCTCTTATTCCGTCCACTTTTTCATACAAAATTGTTCATAACTTCGCCTAACACATTAATAACGAAACCATCCTCGATAAAGGATTGGCG